>OX336351.1:21327548-21472548 GCA_946902875.1 Nematopogon swammerdamellus
AAAGAGATCGCCGCGCCGCACCTGCGTTTTCATAGATTTCATAGGCCCGGCTGCGTCACGATTTTTGAAACTACTTCGTTTTGTTTCATCATTTACCTTAACCCTATCAAGCTAAATATTCAGATTTTGACGATTTATTTTGTCATAAAAAACACACAACATTTATAATGTTTCATTGAGACATAATAACGCATACTCATTATGGTTCATAAAACTAATCATTTTATATTTTATATATTTGCTTTACGAACGGCGTACGCGTGGAACCTTTTTTATTATGGAAGTTACGACATTCGCGTAACAATAATATTAATTTCAGTAAGTGGTATTATAAGATATTGATCAAAGTATACCGCATACATGTTCATTTCTAAGTCAGCTTTCGCTGAGTCCGACGTTTGAGACTATTCTTAATAAAATAAAATAACATCGGCCAATATGCGAGTTAAACCAAAAATAGCCCAAGTGAAGGTAAAGTGTGCGCCTGACGCTTTCGACTCCACGGAAACAGTCACCAGATTTCTCAGCTTCTTCGGTTTCAGTCGGGTCTCGAAAAACCGTGAAGGAGAAGTAGTAGCGAAGGACATTCGCATCAAGTGCTTGCTCATCTTTTTTATATGGGCTGCGTGCTCGGCGCTCGCGATCACGTTCAGATTCTTTTGTACCTACTGGATGCGACCGTGGAACATCGAGGCGTACAACGAGATGATACACTGTGCACTACTCTACATAGAGATCCTCGTCATCATGTTCACCGCAGTCAACCAGAGCGAAGAAGTCGTATTGGAATTTTATTCCAACTTAAACAAACTGGATGACATTCTGAAGCTGAGATCCGTCGAGCACTATGACGTTGAAAGGCGATCGGTCAACCGACTATTCTTCCCGTTGACCGTCGCCTATTTCATAAAGAAATTCGTCGAATCCGTACTTTGGATATCTTCCTTTGGATTCCTGGAAATTATGCCGTACGCCAATGACTATCTAAATAACGCCCTTCAGATGACCTTTCAGTTCTACTACTTCATCGAGTTGAGCGTATACAAAACGCGCCTGGCCGCCATGAACGATAATTTCAAAGCGGATCTCAAAATGTGTAGCATTACCCATGTTAAAAACGATCAAAATCGCTACTCAGAAATTATGATGAAGTACAAATTATGCTACAGCCTGCTCCACGCTCAAAAGAATATAATTAACCAAAGGCACGGCTTAACGGTAAGAGATCGCATATATTTTATATGAAAAGCGATATGTGGTAGGTACTTTTCCATTCATTCAAAATTAACTCGAAATGACGCCCATGGACATTCGGTGGGTTAAGAAGCCCGTTTCTTACCTGCGACAAACTCTTTCGTCAATTTGTTAACACCGACTCTTCAGAGGTTAAAAATAAAAAAGACACCTACCTTCTCGGATGATTGAAAATTTAAAATAAAATTTAAGTAACAGCAAAAAATTTATTATCTTAAAAAGTTGATAATCGCGAGTAATCGCGAGTCCGACTGTCAGCAGCTCGACAAACCGGGCTCGATGTCCGTACGGGATAGGGAAACAGCGATTGGCGCGGTTATCAATGGCATACCAGCTTGACAGGTGCCTTTGTTAAGGAAGACCTCTTATAAGAAATTCAGGGCTGTGCTTAAGGCGCAATTGATGGGTACAAAAAGAGTTTCTTCTCGGTTCTTCGACGTAACGTAATTGAATCACCTACGTCACATATTCGTAGCTTTCATACCTACGGTAAGTTAATTATTAATTTAGGTGCAATCAGCAGTGCAAGTGTGTTACAGAATTAAAATAGAGACGTGGGAATCATGTCGAACAGCTCGTTGGAGCACTCGCTATGAAAATACAATAATTGATCAAGTGCAAGTTTTACTCACTCACGGAGGGTTCCATAAATCAGCTATATATATAAAATACGTGTCAAAAACCAGATCCGTCTACCTTTTTTCTGTCTGCAATTGAACTACCAGTGGCGCTATCTAATATTTAGTAGCGTAAACATGTGCTAATCTATTCTTGGCATGTTTCTTGTATGGGAACCCCTGATTTTTTTGCTATTGCTTTTTACTGCTTATTTTTATTTGCCATATCAGCCATAATAAAACATATTCTGTGATAGCTACAATTAGCTACCTATTACGGACAGACAGACAGCGACGGCATAGACTTAGTATTAGGCTTCCGCAAATCCGCACGGAGTACGCAAACCTAAAAAAAATAGACTGTCGTCTCATGGTGTGCCGCAAGGAAACTATGACGCTGACGCTGGATTGGACATACAAGAGAGTGACTTGTTGCAGATCTTGTTGAGCATCGCCTGCATTTTAATTTCGGTTATTCGAACCATATACGCCATGCTGATGTTCGCCCAACGATCAGAGGCAAGTATCCACTCCTGTATTTGACTTCATGAATAGTTTGCTTCCCTCCCATGCCGCCGTGTATCGTATCACGTATTTTTTCACTTGTCTCGGTTAATCAAGTCTACAAACAATATCTAGTTCACTATTCTCTTCTTCGTCGATCCGTCCACACGACCGCCTGCCAGCCAGCCAGCCGCAATCTGATCCCCCTCTTCGCTCCCCTTCATTCCTTGCTATCCACCTCTCTCTCCACTCTTCTTATTGGTGTTCATTAGACTTCACAAATTCAAACCAACCAATTAGGAGCGACCATGAGTATTGACTTTTTGTTACTAAAGTACTGCCGGAAAAGCAATATTAAAATTAAAACTTATACGAATGATGACATTAGTTACAAGTGAAAGTTCGAATCCACATGATGCTCACAATAATCTCACACGTGATAAACATTTATGAAATAACGATCAAAACCGAATGAAGTGTTATGCCACGTGGTGGACGATGTTGGCAGCGCGGGTACGCGCTCGCGGCGTGCGTGGTTCGCACCATCCCCGAGCTGGCGCTGCTGTCGGTGCTGGTGGTGTACATCTCGCGCATCCTCGGCCTGCGCGCGCACCTGCTCGACACGCTCGAGCGCCTGCTCTGCTCGCCCCACCTCTGTAACTACACAGCTCTTTCTTTGTCTTCACTTGTACACGTGTGACGTTGCGTTCAAACCCAGTCCTAATATCTCTCTAATATCCATCTCATAAAATTGAGTTCTTGAACATGGCGCGTGTCATTCAGTTAAAGAAAAATATCCGTCTCATGAGCAATCACTGTCATTATCTTGCAGCGTAGACTTGTAGTATTGTTCTATTTAAGTGGGCGTGCTTAATGTAAGTAATATAGCTAGTGTGCTATAGGGCTCTGTGTGGTTGTGCAGCGGAGGGCGAGCAGCGGAGCGTGGTGGGGCTGGTGGAGCAGATGCACCGGCAGCCGCTGCGCTTCACCGCCTGCGACATGTTCGCTCTGGACCTGACGCTGCTGTGCGCGGTGCTCAACTTTGTCGTCACCAACATCATCATACTCACGCAGATCAAGGCTCCCACCCCAAGATATTAAGTGCAGAGTATTAATTTTGTTCATTAAAAATTATCATCTTCAATGATAACTTTTAATAAGGTGGTATATTCTATTGATGATTGATCATGAAAGTTCTTTAGCGAGGGTTTGGACCTTGAATTATTGAAACGACTGGTTTTAAGTTATCATTTATTTCCAATGCATATGAGCATACATATCCACTTACTTACATGTACAAACAATTCATTAAATGAATAAATATGTTTTCCGTAGACCTATTAATCACTCGCAAATTGCTTCACATTCTTTATATTTAATAAGCAAAGCAATTCTCCAAATGAGTTGATGTCATTATGAAAACACTCGGGCTGATGAATGACAAAACGAGGACATCGAACACATACGAGTGTGTAAGAAAATATTATCTAAAAGTGTTGAAACGTCGCGGTCCGTCGCGTCGTGTCACATCGGCGTAACAATGGTCTATAACAAAGTAGATACAGTATCTGAACTACACAACAACTCGAGAGCATATCAAGTCACGGGCTGTATCAATACAACGCTTCGGCTGTTTTGCTTGGATCGAGTACTGCTGCATCCAAACGGAGAATACTCCTTCAGTAGCACGAGAATCAAGTGCAGTATTGCCTCCGTTGTCCTCCTTTGCTGCGCGATATGTTCGACTGTAGCCCGCTGGTCGTTGTTCACCAATGCCCTACTACGGTTCTCAAATATGCTGACTACCTTCATCTGGATTGTGCAGTGCATACTCTCTTGGGTGTCTGCTGGCTTACAGAAGGAAGATGAGGTGCGCGCCTACTACGACACTTTGAAGAACATCGACGAAATCCTTAATTTGAAAGACGAGACGCATAAGAAGAACTGGCAGCGATGCAACTTAATATTTTTCGGAATGTTGTCGGTGTACGTGGTCACGTTCACGGCAGAGGCCATGCTCTACAAGCAGTTGTGGGGCTCGCAGTTCCAGTGGGCGATCTCCCTCATCTACTACTGTGGCAGGCTTGTCGTCGCACTCACAGTTCAGGATTATTTAGTGAAGCTGTATTTGTTCAGAACGAGAATTACCGCATTTGGAGAGAGGTTGTCGGAGTTAGCAAACCCCTCGTGGGTGACAACTGTGAGAGCAGGAAAGCAGTCAATAGAGAAGGATCACGCGCTCGAACAAATCGAAACTTCGACAATGTGCTACTGTTTACTCTATGCGCATTGCTACAATATCAACAACCAGTGTGGGTATAAAGTGAGCATAGTCCTCTATTACCTATTATGAAAAATCTATGTCGGTATGGGTGAAAATCAACATGGGTGGCTGTGCTGAGGGACCAATGGTACAGTCCACAGAGCCAAAAACACCTCTCCCCACGGAACCACGCTCAGCGAGAAGCCATGCCAACGGTTTTGCGGACTGTTGCCGGTTTAGGGGTTAGAGAAATACACTCGCCGGAATACAGTTGCCACACCCTGGTGGTCCAAAAAAGGAACGATTTTGAGAAGCGATGGGTTCTCAAAAGTAAACGACAAATGGTGTTCAGTTTCTTTGCAACGAGTGCGAGTGCATAGGTTGGCTGGCAAGGAATAAGGGATGCAAGTTTTTCTGAGCAGCGTCCATGATATTACCTGTAGAACAGACCTAGTAATCCTACAAATCGTCTGTCGTTCAGAAACTCCAGAGTCATTATCAGTCATTCAGTCAGTTTCGGGTCTCCCACTAGAAGGACGGCTCGGCGTTGTATTGAGTCCAAGGACGCCAACAGATACTGGGGACTGCCTTCCCAAATGTTGCTACAGTACTACATCACCGGCCTAATCTGCGCTTTATACAATATAAGTAGTTGTGCCTGCGAGACTAACCTCCTATTGCGGTATAGGATTCCCAGCTCTTTATGCGGTTTTGGCCTTGGAATCAATAAACTGCCTAAAGCCTACATCTTTGGAAATTTTGCAGCTCAGTAGGTCTAGGTAATCCAAGACAGGAACGACACTGCCTTGGAAACTTGTAAGGAAAGAGAAGGGGTCGATTTGTAGGATCATTGCGTCTTGCGAACGTTGAAGATAACAAGGTTCTCCTGGCCCCAAGTGGCAAATTTTCGAGAATCTTATATACCCTATCAAGCACATAACATTGCGGCTTGCTGGACCATGCATCTCCGCTCTTCCAGTCCTTGAAATAACCTTCAAGCCCCGTATCTGCATAACCGTGAGTCATGCCCAGGGATAGTAAACCGTTCATTAAGATTAAACATGACAGCACAGAGCCCCACGGGACACCAGCGTTAATTGGAAAACCGTCCGGCTTCGCACCATCAATGAGATGAAGAGTGCTGCTCTTCGTCTCATTGATACCAGCCAGCCAGGACGCTGGAAACCCATGCGAAAAGCTTTGGAAGGATGACATATGACGGAAGCTTGCATAGAAGGCGCCGATGCCAAACGCGGTCAAAAACCTTGGAAAAAATATCCAATGTGACTTCCGCGACTACCCGAAGTTCTCCAGTATTTCGGCCCATATATGCGTAACGTACGTTAAGAGATCTCCTGTGGACAGCGCTTTAAGGAAACCTTTCTATTTACCATGCAGGAGTTTATTTGCTTCTAATTACGGTAGACCTGGGAGTTTACAAGGCGCTCCATAAGTTTGTATAAAAGCGAAGTTATTGCAATGGGCCGATAGTTGGAGGGATTCGCTGGGTCACCCTTTTTAGAACCGGTTGGACCGAGGCTCTCTTCCAGCAAGAAGGTACGGTGCCACAGGCGAAGGCGAGAAGCCGAAGAAACTAAAAAAAGGTCGATTATTATTTGTGTCAACTCGGGGACACACATCTTGAGCGCAATACCGGGAATTCCATCTAAACTACTACTCTTCGAAGTGCCTAACGTTCATAAACATTTGAGTACCTGCTTGCATGCATTCTCGGCCCCAACATTTAAATCCTACAGCGTGGTATCGAAAGCGGAGTTGCACCCTGGTCATCCAACGTTGAGTTAGATGCGAAAAATTTAGCAAAAATGTTCGCCTTTTCCTACTCGAGTATAATTTTTATTGTTTATTGATTATTCATATGGCAATAAGACTGCACTCGAACTTGTCACAATTTGTTCTGTCCGTGTTGAATACAACCACGATCGCGAGTGATCCGTCAGACCGTTCCAGGGGGGAGTCGGCGAGAGAATACGATGTGCAGCTGCCGGTCGGACGTCATACTAGTTTCTTACCAATTTGATAATCGTGCTTGAACTTGGCCACGTTGAACATACGCTTGCAAGACCTTGTACGTGCGGATATCCACCGCCTGTAGGCCTACTTCTTTGCCGCACCCCTAAGCGGCATAAGCGGTTGAACCAGGGCTAATGACTACCGCTCACTAGTACACCAGAAGTTGGAACAAAGTATTTCATAACCTGTAGTATCAGTTAGACAATAGCCTCGGCGCACGTTGATAGATCCGAAGAGACAAATCAGACCTCCTTCCAAGGAAAACTTCTGGGAAAGGATCGAAATTTATTCCATTGTGCTGACTTATAGTGCCATCCTGTGCGAGTGCTGGGCTCGCGCGTTTTCGCGTAGTATACATTCGGCACTGTACAGGACACTAGGCAGTGAACAGAGCTCCCGAGGGGCGTATTAGTTTCTCAAACAAATAAGTCTCTAAGGGTGAGGCCGTTAGTTAAATTGCTTTTAGTTAAACGATGTATTTTTCAGTTAATTAAATCAATAAGGGCGAGATCAAAGGACGAAGATAGTATTTTGACATAATTGATTGATGTGGAACCCTCGTCGCGCGAGTCTTAAACATGAAAGTTATTTTTTTAATCGTTATATCAACTCTTACCAACTCTTATACTAATTATGTTTTTTCCAGTTGATGTTGTTCTATTCGAACGTGATCCTCACTACTATATCGGCGACCTATACAATGATTGCTTTTCAAGGCATACAAGTAAGGTTTTTCCTTATGGTTGACGGATAATTTATAAGCGTATTATCATATCCAACATGGAGAATGTTTCCAGCTCGTAATGTTATTTTAGGTGTAATACTCTGTTCGCCCTCTCTCCTGTACTATAATATTATGTCGATGTTATTTCAGGGACAACAATTAGCACTACACTGGTCCATGATAGGGATTTATCTAGTAGATGCATTGGAAGTGAACCTCGCCGCCGCCTGGATTATCGAGTACGTTATGTCAATAGAGCGTCAGTTTCAAGGAATTCTCTTAACCTTAGAGAACGCCGTGGCGAACGATACACAGAGTAAGTTTCCTTACAGAACATAAACGAATCAACAAGACGTCGCTCAGCCTCATTCTGAAGCTCCATTATGAGAGTTTTTTTTACATAGACTTGCAGTTCACCAAGTCAACGACTCCGAGGTGTCCTGCAAATATGAAACATTAAGCTCCGTAGAGGCATTGCTTCACTAAGTGTGTTCTATCGGCTGTTCAACGGCGAATGCTCTGAGGAGCTGTTCGAATACGACTTCATCATTGCCACAGCACATGGCCACGCGTAGCAGTCAGGGATGCATCCGTTTTCTGAAGAGCTGCCTAAAGAACTTAGCGCTCCAGTATTTCCTTTATCTTCCCCACTGCGAAAATATGTACCTACTACCTCCCGTTGTATTTTCTGCAGAATTGCATGACTTAGCATTTTTCAAGAAAAGCGTAAAAACATCGTCAGCCTCGGTAGCTCAGTGGTGCGGTTGGTCGACTGCTGTGACTTTCTTCTTATTTCGGTCCGGCGTACTCCGTCGAAACTTCTGACCGGGCCCGCCGCAGGTTGTAAGGCTGCGGACGGTGGCTGGCGCCTATATTCCAGCAACTCCAGCCGAGAGCGCCCGCGCCGGCTACCACATTCACCGGCGGCGCATCTCGATGCGTGGCTTACTTGGCCAGGTAGAGGTTAAGAATTTAAACCAGCATTGGGGTCCCCCCCCCCCCCCTGCCGCCTCGGTCTTGAAGCGCCAGGAAAGTGCGTCGGTGGCGGTGTTATTTATAAAACTGTGTCTGAGGCGTGCTGAGGCTTAGCTTAGCTAGCTGACGCCGCAAAGCGAAAAAACGAACTAAAGAAAAACTAAAGAAGCGTCGTTCGGTTCGTACACTTGTCTTCGGAATGTGCGGCCGCCGCCCGCGCGCCCCGCAACCTCCCGGCTCCGTACCTGCGAGGCGCACTGCCTCTGTCTCTCTTGTGCAAATTAACCATAATGCAACGCAAAAGGGATGGCAAGAGCCACCCGTGCCGAGACCCTTAATTATTGGTTTTACATTGTCTAAGACAAGCAGATGTTATGTTATTTATTTATGAAGTATGCAGTTGCAAACAAATTGAACATGTCTTCTTCGGAGCCATGCCATGTCAGGACAACATAATATAGATAAATTACTATGTGATGGAGCTACTCAGTCAGTACAAATTCAAAATAATTTACGTGTACCTATTGTGATAGCACTCTCCCTTAGCTTGAATGAAGACTACAAACGGCAGGATTTATTCATCATAATTACACATTTTCATACAATTTCAAATTATTCTAAACGGCTTATTCTACTCGTGACATTATCTTTGATTCTTGGGCCCAAGCTTTATTATAATTACATTCCTCTTACTTATTTTTACTTCAGGTTTAATCGTTTATTAATAGACATAACATTACATATTAATATCCGTCGGACGCCTACCTATTATTTAAAGTCTCTATGCTAATTCAGTCCTGTTGCCAACAAACAACTGCTGTTAAGCAACCCTAATCGCGGTCAGTACTTGAACCGCTCGACCGTTGGAGTCGTTCAGTCCAGTTCAGTGAAGCCAACATGAAATGAAGGGACGCACTGACATGGCACCTAGTTCACCCGGTGTTATGGGCTGACATTACGGACTTTGTAGGTGATTTAGCCAATCGTGTTAGTTTCCATTTAAAAAAATCAGGCTAAACACATTACACCTTTTTTGGTTTCGTCGAATGATTTTGGACGTCGTCGGTGCAATCCACGCTCTAGCGGGCCAGTTGGTAATACATTTTCCATACAAGTATTTACTCGAGCTAGTTGTACTCGTATTACTTGTACGCAACGAAAGGTCAGAAAATCTTATAATCAAGCCACTGGCCGCGTTGATTGCGATAATGATCGTGTTGATCAATACTTGGATCAGCAATCAGCCTTCTTCTTTTACTGAGATGAGACACTTTTTGAAGAAGATACCTGATACCTATTTATATTCTATTTTTACAGAGCATGTGGATAAAACGTTTTTATGTTTCCTTAGTATGAGCACGGAAGCCTATTACTAAGCCTACGCCGTTTGTTTGTCTGTCCGTACATAGACCGTAAAGTAAAACAAAAATTAAGAAAAAGTTGCAATTTTTTTTCTCTAAATGTGTTCCTATTACTAAATATTTCTTAAGTCTCTGGTATTCCTTATTTTACGCACTGATCGGTTGCCTTCGATGTATGACTGCATGCATGTGTGATAGGTGGGGTTTTGGGTGGTGGCGGAGCGTGGAGGCGACTGCTGGCGCTGTGCCGGCGGCGGCCGGTAGAGTTCACCGCGTGCAGCTTCTTCAAGCTGAACTACGCGCTGCTCGCCGGAGTGTTCGGCACTATGGTCACCTACACAGTCACACTTATACAGACCAACAAGCACATGTAGCTTCTCACTATTCAAGCTGAACTACGCGCTGCTCGCCGGAGTTTTCGGCACTATGGTCACCTACACAGTCACACTCATACAGACCAACAAACACATGTAGCTTCTCACTATTCAAGCTGAACTACGCGCTGCTCGCCGGAGTGTTCGGCACTATGGTCACCTACACAGTCACACTCATACAGACCAACAAACACATGTAGCTTCTCACTATTCAAGCTGAACTACGCGCTGCTCGCCGAAGTGTTCGGCACTATGGTCACCTACACAGTCACACTCATACAGACCAACAAACACATGTAGCTTCTCACTATTCAAGCTGAACTACGCGCTGCTCGCCGGAGTGTTCGGCACTATGGTCACCTACACAGCCACACTCATACAGACCAACAAACACATGTAGCTTCTCACTATTCAAGCTGAACTACGCGCTGCTCGCCGGAGTGTTCGGCACTATGGTCACCTACACAGTCACACTCATACAGACCAACAAACACATGTAGCTTCTCACTATTCAAGCTGAACTACGCGCTGCTCGCCGAAGTGTTCGGAACTATGGTCACCTACACAGTCACACTCATACAGAGACCAACAATTACATGTAGCTTCTCAGTATTCAAACAATAATGTTCACGATAATTTTTTCTTCCTAATTTGCTATGATAATTTCTCAATAAGTCTTATTATTTTACATTCGCCCCCAGTGCCCTTGTTTTTCTTTTCAAGTTGTTGGCTGGGGCAAATGCGTCAATTAGAATGCGATGTTTTTGTGTTTGCACAATGTTTTCCTTAATTATGTGTGCATTATGAAATAAAATGTATAATTTAGTGATCAATTTTGTTTTATTTCCTACATAGTACGCCTACCATTCAACTCCTACAAATACATAATTATGCTTACAACTAAATCCGATCAAATACGACATCCAATACCTATAATGTGAAAGAATCGACATAAATACACCTTGAGACGTTAAAGAAGTAGGTACAAATAAAATAGATAATTGTTCCTGTTGTAACTTCACCCATCCGAATCCGGCACTGCCGCAAACGCTTGTCCCGTCGCACACAAACAAACAAACAAACAAACAAAATCATTTATTGTGTAAATAAAATTAAAAGATACATTCATGTGTTTTACAGTACGAGGAAAGAAAGTACAAAAAAATCTTTTACACGATGTGTGCTCAGAGCTAGGCACTAGGCTCGCACCTGTATCGCTAAGCTCCGTTTGTTTTTAGGTGTGGGGGTGTAGATTTTGTGTTATATGATTGTAGGTACGAAAGTATACATTTACATATTATGATATTGATAATAAATAAAGTGTGGGGTTAATATTTATTTACGGGTAAATACATTTTACGTATTATAATTTTAAATATAGTTTTTAATAAAAAAGTTAATTAAATTAATATAGTAGTAGATAAGTTTGTAAGTTTGGATTAATGTTTGCACGTTGTATATTTTACTGTTGAATATATGTAAGCATTTTTTCACATTCAGTTTGTGAGATGGTAAGTAGCCATTGTTTAATTTTGTTTTTAAACATATTTTTGCTGTGTATTGTTTTTATAGGGGGAGGAATTTTATTATAAAGATTTGACCCTAGGAAGGAGGATGTGTGTCTAAAGAAGGAAGTTTTGTGTTTCATTCTCTGGAGTTGTAGATTTATGTTGGCTCGTGTACAGAAGTTGTGTGAGGGTGTTAAATGTAGATTTGTATGTTTATGAAAATATGTGCAGAGCCCCAACTACGTTTGAGTATATGCCTGGATATCACATACTACTGCACTCTACTGTTTTTTTTTATTTTATTTAATTTATTTTTAGGGCTTTTAACAAAGCAATTCGTCAATATCAGCCCCATGGTACCTTTCCTCTCGATTCCTCAGGGCTCAGAGTCCCTAAGGGATAGAGAACGGTTAACAAACTCCAATACACATGTTAAATCCTTCCCACTTGGGCTCGCCAACAGCCTATGAATACAAAAAAACAAATTAAGTCTGTCCACCCTGAGTGAAACCTGCAATTTCCTTCGTAATTCTTCATTCTGACCACACCCCATCAACAAATGGTATATATCATCCTCCTTATTGCACCAATCACAATTTGGTGACTCTTTCTTCTTCATCAGAAATTTATATTTATTTAATGGCATGTGGCCAGAACGAAGTCTTAGAGCTAAAACTCTTTTAGGCCTCTGGAAATTGCACGCCTGAAACCAGGGAACATGTGGAGGTTCCGATTGCAAGGTTTTGTACCATATACCACTCTGTAAAGAACGGCTGTCAAAATATTCTTTCCATAGATTTTGGCAGAATGTTTTTACATCTGACAATCGATCCATACAGAATGGTTTACACATTATAGTGGGGCATACACTGTAAATAGCTTCTTTCGCTAATTTATCTGCTATTTCGTTTCCCCTTAACCCAATGTGAGAGGGGATCCACTGTAATACAACCGATCTGTTTTCGGCAGTTGCATTACAGAAATCTTTTATTATATCATAAGCTATAGCTCTTCCCTTAGCCCCACTCGTGCAGCCCACCAAATGTTGCAAAGCGCTTCTGGAGTCTGTAAGTAGAACAATTTCTTTTGCATCAGTTGATAAGCCTAAAGGGCTTCTGATATGGCGATGAGCTCAGCGGTCATGATTGGTACTTCTTCTTTAATACTGAACTTCATACCGGTATTGTTCTGTGGGTCCCAAAAGGCCGCACCTATGCCATCTACTTCTTTAGACCCATCGTTGTATAATTTGAAATGGTTTTTATACATCGATTCCAACATGATTTCAGTTTTAGTGAGAAGTTCATGAACCATGGTTTTATTTTTGGGGCCCTGTACATCGTTTACAGTGGTTTTTACACATTCCCGTATAGGAATTTTAGAGACCCAGGTATTTAAAGAATACATTTTAAGAAGTGAGCTATTTTCTACATTATAATTTTTCATCCGTTCATGCATCATTTAACAAGAATAGGGCATTTTCTGTTTTGCCAGTATCTATCTGCTATTAAAGGTACAAGCTCGTGTAAAAGTTTAATAAGTGGATTATTGGTGCGAGATATGCATCGTAGATAATGCTTAGAAGCTAAATAATGTCTGCGTACAGATAATGGTGGAATGCATAACTCGCTTTCCATTACATGTATTGGGGTTGTCTTAATATATCCTCCACAAATCCTCAAAGCTCTGTTTTGAAGAATATTTAATTTTTAAATATGAGACAGCACAATTATCGTATAAAAATGAGCCATAATCTATTCGGCTGCGGACTAGAGCTATGTATAGACGTCTCATGTGTGTTTGATGAACCCCCCATGATGAACTTGCTAGAACTTTTAGAACATCTAAATATTTGGTAGCCTTTATGCAGGTTTCGGTTACATGTTTTCTCCATTTAATGGCTGGGTCTAGCCACATGCCTAAAAATTTAATTACTGACACTTTTTCTATAGGAATTCCATTTACACTCAAGTCAATAATAGATTTTCTGTGACCTCTAGCAAAACACTTTAGTTTTGGCTGGTGATATCTCCAAACCGATTTCTAAAAGACATGCTACTAGTGTCAATAAAGATTGTTTTATATGTATGGTAGCTATCGTCAATTTCGGAACAGTAACATAGAATGCAAAGTCATCTGCATACTGTAAAGCTGAGACATTAGTAACTTTTCGGCATATTTCTATCGTAATAATATTGAACAATAGTGGAGATAAAGGATCCCCCTGTGCAAGACCTTTATTACAACATCTGGAAATTACTTTATCATCCATCATAATTTGTAAATACCTTTCTCTGAGAAAATTCCAAATATATTGACATATATATTTTCCAACATTCATTTTAATGAGATAAGAAATGAGTGCCGGTACATTTACATTATTATAAGCATTATCAATATCAATAAAGCAGGCTAGAGTCGGTTCATTGGATGACTGACCAATCTGAATGCTTGTGACCAGTCTAGAAACACTATCCAAGCACGACTGTCCACGTCGAAATCCTACTGTTGAATCAGATAAATATTTTATAAAAAGTAGAGAGGTATGTGATGGTGTTATTCAAAATAACATTTGATAATTAGTAGGTTTTTTTTTTTTTTTTATCGATAGCGCGACATGTGGCATCGTTACACCTAAAAGTAGGTGTCTAACGATGCCCATGGACATTCTGTGATGCACGGGGATTGCGAATGTCATGCCGGCCTGACAGGAGCCTTTTCACGCCCCTTTTGAAAAACCCCAGGCTGTACTTGGGGGGAAATAGATGGGCAGGGAGTGCGTTCCACATTTTCCCGGTTCTGTGAATAAAAGACCTACAGAACCGGTTGGTGCGCATAGATTGAATAGGGGTGCATCCCCTGCCCAGTACGCGTAGTGCGGAGGTGGAATGGGGACGACGGAATCGCGTTAAACAGCTCCTCCGAACACTCCCCATGAAATAAACGATAGAACACACTCAGGGAGCCGACGTCCCTACGGAGTTGCAGTGGTTCTAAGTCGCGGGACACCACGGGGTCACCCACCAGTCGCACGGCACGACGCTGGATTGAGTCTAGCGGCGCAAGCTGGTATTTAGCTGAGCCATCCCACAAGTGCGAGCAGTACTCCAAGCAGGACCTAACCTGTGTTTTGTACAACGTCAGTTTTTGACCCGGCGTGAAGTACCGTCGCACCTTGTTCAGTACGCCCAGCTTTTTTGAGGCCAGCTTGGCTTTGCCCTCAATATGGCGCCGGAAGTTCAAGTCGTGCGACAGTTCGACACCGAGGACCCCGAGGTGGTCGCTTAATTTCAGCGACGTGTTTTGGAAGGAAGGAGCTGGCGTGAACGCCGTTCTCTTCGCACTGAACGCACACACTTGTGTCTTCGATGCGTTGAACACGACCAAGTTGCTCCGGCCCCATTCGGCATTATACCGGAGGGTTTGCTCGAGTTCAGACACAAGTGCTAGCCTCTTCTCGTCCACAACGTTCCGTCCGGCTGAAGGGTGACTGGTGTAGGATCCGTGTGCCGTACTGTCGTCTGCATAACAATGTATGTTGCCAAGTGACAGCATATCATTGATATGCAGAAGAAACAGCGTGGGAGACAACACAGAACCCTGCGGTACACCGGCATTCACTGACATGGCGTCCGACGAGCAGCCGTCCACGAGGACCTGAATGCTACGCCCATGTAGGAAGTCGGTGACCCAGTCACAAAGGCCAGAGGGGATTCCGTACGCCGGCAGCTTGCCCAGAAGCGCTTTATGCCAGACCCGGTTAAATGCCTTGGCAATATCGAGTCCAATTGCCAAGGATTCACCGTACCCTTCAAGCGCTTTCCCCCAAAGGTGAGTGACGTACGCTAGGAGATCACCAGCTGATCGGTTTGGCCGGAAGCCGTATTCCGATCGCTGATGAGATTATTTGTCTCTAGGTACGTCATGAGCTGCGTATTGATAACGCGCTCCATCACCTTGCAGAGGAGGGAGGTGATTGCTATAGGTCGGTAGTTTGACGGGTCAGAGCGATCGCCCTTTTTTGGGACAGGCTGAACGAAAGCTGATTTCCAAGCTGCCGGCACGCGGCCAGTTGTGTACGAGAGGCGAAAGAGGCGCGTCAGTACTGGAGCCAGCTCGGGAGCACACCTCTTCAACACCAATGCAGGCACTCTGTCCGGCCTACTCGCTTTCCTGGGGTCTAGGGCAAGAAGCTCCTTCCGCACAGTTCTCTGTCGGAACTGTACTTCTGGCATGGAGTTCTCACACCTAGGTATGGATGGAGGAGAAGCTCCCCCATCATCCAGGTAAGTGATGTGTCAACAACGTCCCGTCCCTCGTGTTTCCGTGTCGTCGTCGCCTCCGCGGCCTCGACGACGGCCTGTGTAGGAAGGACTGAAATAACATTTTTCTGTTTCCGTACTCCGTGAGTACCGCGAATGAAGTCATTTGCACTTAAATTTTTTGATCAGGTTCGAGTCCGAACGGCAACACCGCGACGACCGCTCGCCACTGAAATGCTTTCGCCGTTATCCTGTTAAATCTCTGACATCATGACTATCATAGATACTGCTTACATTATCTATGATATTACATGGATAACAATTCCACATCTACCCAAATAGCTTATAATATTCTCAACCGATAACTAAAATTAATGAATTAATTACCACAACTGCAATGTGTATGGTCGTACTGGGTAATGGAGGGCAAGTGAAGTGTTGATGCCACGTGATGGACGGTGTTGGCAGCGCGAGTACGCGCTCACGGCGTGCGTGACTCGCACCATCCCCGAGCTGGCGCTGCTGTCGGCGCATTATGTTCTTGAACATGGCGCGTGTCATTCAGTTAAAGAAAAACATCCGTCTCATGAGCAATCACCGTCATTATCTTGCAGCGAAGACTTGTAGTATTGTTCTATCTAAGTGGGCGTGCTCAATGTAAGTAATATAGCTAGTGTGCTATATGGCTCTGTGTGGTTATGCAGCGGAGGGCGAGCAGCGGAGCGTGGTGGGGCTGGTGGAGCAGATGCACCGGCAGCCGCTGCGCTTCACCGCCTGCGACATGTTCGCTCTGGACCTGACGCTGCTGTGCGCGGTGCTCAACTTTGTCGTCACCAACATCATCATACTCACGCAGATCAAGGCTGCCACCCCAAGATATTAAGTGCAGAGTATTAATTTTGTCCATTAAAAATTATCACCTTCAATGATAACTTTTAATAAGGTGGTATAATATTCTATTGATGATTGATGATATAAGTTCTTTAGCGAGGGTTTGGACCTTAAATTATTGGAACGACTCGTTTTAATTTATCATTTATTTCCTATGCCTATGACCATACAAATCCACTTACTTACTTACGTTCAAACAATTCATTAAATGAATGAATATGTTTACCTCAAACCTATTAATCACTCACAAAGTGCTTCACATTCTTTATATTTACTAATAAGTAAAGTAATTCCCCAAATGAGTTGATGTCATTATGAAAACACTCGGGCTGATGAATGACAAAACGAGGACAATGAACACATACGAGCGTGTAGGAAAACATCGAAAAGTGTTGAAACGTCGCGGTCCGTCGCGTCGCGTCGCATCAGCGTAACAATGGTCTCTAACAAAGTAGACACAGTATCTGAACTACACAACAACTCGAGAACATATCAAGTCACGGGCTGGATCAATACAACGCTTCGGCTGTTTTGCTTGAATCGAGTACTGCTGAATCCAAACGGAGAGTACTCCTTCAGTAGCACGAGAATCAAGTGCAGTATTGCCGCCGTCGTCCTCCTGTGCTGCACGATATGTTCGACCGTAGACCGCTGGTCGCTGTTCACCAATGCCCTACTTCGGTTCTCAAACATACTGACTTCCTACATCTGGTTTGTGCAGTGCATCCTCTCCTGGATATCAGCTAATTTACAGAAGGAAGACGAGGTGCGCGCCTACTACGACACTTTGAATAACATCGACGAAATCCTCAATTTAAAGCATGAGACGCACAAGAAGAATTGGCAGCGATGCAACTTGATATTTTTCGGAACGTTGTCGGTGTACGTGGTCACGTTCACGGCAGAGATAACGCTCTACATGGGGTCGTGGAGCTCGCAGTTCCAGTGGGCGCTCTCCCTCACCTACTACTGCTGCAGGCTTGTCGTCACACTCACAATTCTGGATTATTTAGTGAAGCTGTATTTGTTCAGAGCGAGAATTACGGCATTTGGAGAGAGGTTGTCGGAGCTAGCAAACCCCCAGTCTGCGATGACTGTGAGAGCAGGAAAGCACTCGATAGGGAAGGATCACGCGCTCGAACAAATCGAAACCTCGAAAGTGTGCTACTGTTTACTCTATGCGCATTGCTACAATATTAACAACCAGTGTGGGTATAAAGTGAGCATAGTCCTAAATTAGATATTATGAAAAATCTACGTCGGTATGTCGGTATATTTCGGGTTCTGTAACCAACACAGTTTTTTTTTAATGAAAACTGACACGGTTGGCTACATCACCTACAACATCCGTGATGTCAGCCCATAACACCGGGTGAACTAGGTGCCATGTCAGTGCTTACCTTCGGTCGTGCCGGCTACTCTGACTGGACGGAAAACTATTTACATAGTCGGTTCGACCGACGTTTCATTCAGTGCGGTGGTAGCAACCCGGGCGGGTTGAACCCTACCTGTATCTGGTACTTGCGGATAGTCATCGCTTGTAGGCCTAGTTCTTGACCTCAAATCCTAAGCGGCATAAGCGGTTGAACCAGTGCTTGTGATGTGACTACCGCTCACTGGTACACCAGAAGATGGAATAAAGTATTCCATACCCTGTTGTATCAGTTAGGCAATAGATCCGACGTACGTTGATGGATCCGACGAGGCAAAGCAGACCTCCTTCCAAGGGAAACTTCTGAGAAAGGATCGACATTCATTCCATTGTGCTGACTTATAGTGTCAGACTGTGCACGTGTTGGCCTCACGCGTTTTCGCGTAGTACACAGTCGGCACTGTACAGGACACTAGGCAGTGAACAGAGCTCCCGAGGGGCGTATTAGTTTCTCAAACAAATGAGTCTCTAAGGGCGAGGCCGTAAGTCCAACTACTTTTAGAACTTTTTTACGAACGATGTATTCTTCACTTAATTAAATCAATAAGGGAGAGATCAAAGGACGAAGATGACATCATTGATTGATTTAGGACCCTCGTCGCGCGAGTCTAAAACTTAAAACGTTTTTTTATATCATTATATCAACTCTTACCAACTCTTATACTAATAATATTTTTTTCCAGTTGATGTTATTCTATACGAACGTGATCCTCACTACTATATCGGCGACCTATACAATGATTGCTTTTCAAGGCATACAAGTAAGGTTTTTTCTTATGGTTGACGAATAATTTATAAGCGCATTATCAAATCCAAAATTCTCCTTTCCACCTCGTAATGTTATTTTAGGGCTAATACTCTATTCGCCCTCTCTCCTGTACTAAAATAGTATGTCATTGTTATTTCAGGGACAAACATTTGCAATACACTGGTCCATGATAGGGATTCATCTAGTAGATGCATTGGAAGTGAACCTCGCCGCCGCCTGGATTATCGAGTACGTGATGTCAATAGAGCGTCAGTTTCAAGGACTTCTCTTAACCTTAGAGAACGCCGTGGCGAACGATACGCAGAGTAAGTTTTCTCACACAACATAAACGAATCAACAAGGCGTCGCTCAGTCTCATTCTGAAACTCCATTATGAGAGTTTTTTTTGACATAGACGGGCATTTCGCCAAGTCAACGACTCCGAAGTGTCCTGCGGACTTGAACTATTGCAGGTCCGTAGAGACATTGCTTCACTAAATGTGCTCTTCCGACTATTCAACGTTGAATGCTCTGAGGAGCTGTTCGAATGCGATGTTTGATGTCGCATGCGATGTCATGCGAATTCACCACAGCACAGGTCCGCGCGTAGCAGTCAGGGAATGCATTCGTTTACTGAAGAGCTGCCTAAAGAACTTAACGTTCCACTATTTCCTTTATCTTCCTCACTGCGAAACTCTGAAATGCATTACCTCGCGTTGTGTTTCCTGCAGTGTATGACTTAGGATTTTTCAAGAAAAGCTTAAAAACATCGTCAGCCTCGGCAGCTCAGTGGTGCTGTTGGTCGACTGTTGTTAAGCAACCCTGAGCGCGGTCAGTACTTGGATGGGTGACCGCTCGACCGTTTGAGTCGTTCAGTCCAGTTCAGTGTAGCCGACATGAAATGAAGGGTAGCACTGACATGGCACCTAGTTCACCCAGTGTTATGGGCTGACATCACGGATGTTGTAGATAATGTAGCCAACCGTGTTAGTTTCCATAATAAAAATCATACTACACACGTTACACTCCTTTTGGCTTCGCCGTACGGGCGCGGCGCTCGCAGCGCCCGTTCGAAACCGAATGATTTTGGACGTCGTCGGTACAACAATCCACGCTGGTAGTTGGTAATACATTTTCCATACAAGTATTTACTCGAGCACGTTGTGTTACTTGTACGCAATGAAATGTTAGAAAATCTTATAATCAAGCCACTGACCGCGTTGATCGCGAGAATGATCGTGTTGATCAATACTTTCATCAATCAGCAATCAGCCTTGTTTTTTTACTGGGATAAGACACTTTTTTAAGAAGATACCTGATAGCTATTTATATCCTATTTTAACAGATCATGTGGATAAACCCTTTTTAGGTTTCCGTATTATGAGCACCAACCCTACGCTGTCTGTTTGCCTTTCCGTATTCAGACCGTAAAGTAAAAAAAATTAAGAAAAACTAGCCAATTACGTGGTGGTACAGACCAGTGGTTTTTTTTTTCTAAATGTGTTCCTATTACGAAATATTTCTTAGGTCTCTGGTATTCCTTATTTTATGCCCTGAACGGTTGCCTTCCATTGATGACTGCATGCATGTGTGATAGGTGGGGTTGGGGGTGGTGGCGGAGCGTGGAGGCGACTGCTGGCGCTGTGCCGGCGGCGGCCGGTAGAGTTCACCGCGTGCAGCTTCTTCAAGCTGAACTACGCGCTGCTCGCCGGAGTGTTCGGCACTATGGTCACCTACACAGTCACACTCATACAGACCAACAAACACATGTAGCTTCTCACTATTCAAGCTGAACTACGCGCTGCTCGCCGGAGTGTTCGGCACTATGGTCACCTACACAGTCACACTCATACAGACCAACAAACACATGTAGCTTCTCACTATTCAAGCTGAACTACGCGCTGCTCGCCGGAGTGTTCGGCACTATGGTCACCTACACAGTTACACTCATACAGACCAACAAACACATGTAGCTTCTCACTATTCAAGCTGAACTACGCGCTGCTCGCCGGAGTGTTCGGCACTATGGTCACCTACACAGTTACACTCATACAGACCAACAAACACATGTAGCTTCTCACTATTCAAGCTGAACTACGCGCTGCTCGCCGGAGTGTTCGGCACTATGGTCACCTACACAGTTACACTCATACAGACCAACAAACACATGTAGCTTCTCACTATTCAAGCTGAACTACGCGCTGCTCGCAGGAGTGTTCGGCACTAAATGGTCACTTACACAGTCACACTCATACAGACCAACAAACACATGTAGCTTCTCACTATTCAAGCGCAAGGTACACTAACTCATACCAACAAATACATGTAGCTTCTCACTATTCAAACAATTATGTTCACGATAATTTTTTCTTCCTAATTTACTATGATAGTTTCTCTATAAGTCTTAATATTTTACATTCGCCCCAAATGCCCTTGTTTTTTTTTTCACATGGCGCGCGGCGCTTCGACTTAAACTACCCTTGTTGGCTGGGGCAAATGCGTCAATTAGAATGTGATGTTTTTGTGTTTGCACAATGCTTTCCTTATTTGTGCATTATGAAATAAAATTTATAATTTAGTGTTCAATTTCGTTTTATTTCCTACATAGTACGCAAACCGTCTTGCTGAAATTTACAAATATTATAAACATTATTTAATTAAAATGCTTTTCGTCGCGCAATCGGGTAAAAAGAGACCATCTCACCTTAGTATGTGTTTCAAGATAGGCCTGAGAAACTTTAGTAATTAGTATCTTTAGTAAGAGCCTGGGACTTCTTTTTAAACTAAATTTATTACCGGACAGACCTTTTGAACGAAGTTTTCAAATAAATCCCCAAAGCGTTAATTAACTATACAGCTACACACTTTACTAGTCACACAGCACGGTGTTATAACTATTGCATCTATGCATCTCATGACTGCATAGATCTATAATCCTGCCTGGTTGTTTCGTAAATTATGTACAATTCCCGGCAGAAAATAATGCGTGTCGAGCTTTAGAAAGAGACCACACGGTTTCAGCGCGACGTCCTTGTCGCACGTCTCTTCGCAACAGGAACGACGCTGTACAGCCGGATATTGATATTGAAAATGTCTTTTGGTTCGTTCCAGTTTAGGCCCCGATTTCACGAAAAAGTGCGATCCCCTTATATTTCGGAGAGTTGTGAAGATATTTTTAGCTCCTAAGAGAGGATTTGGGTTTTTAAAGGAAATTTACAAGGACCTGATATCGATTTATTACAACTTTCAATAATGAAAATTCACAAAAGAACATAAAATCTATTAGTTACAAACTTCAATTGATACAGCGAAAAGAGAATTAAAGAACAACAAGAAATTATAAGAATGTTTCAAGAAATTATTATAAGCAGTAGCAAAACACATCCGCACGCCTCGAAACCTCAGAGCAAGAAGAACGCGGCGCTTGAGTAGTTCCTTAAAGAGCCGTCCGGTCGGTTGCGTCGCTGCCATTGCCGGACACCGCCTCCGCTTACACGGCCTCTCCTGACATCCTGGCGCCCTCGCCAGGTTCTTCGGGTGCGTCAGGCGAGAACAAGAGGGATCTGGAGGATGGACCAGGCTGGTTCGTCATATCGTCGTCCGGTCTTGAGGAGGGCCCCGATTGGTTATCATCTAAGGCGCTGCCGTCATCATCACAGTCATATCTGAGAACATATTATCGGTGTTACATCACGGCAGTTACCAATCGTTTACCCACGTTAGTTTGTTAGATTATTAGGATCAGGTAGCTTGTAGAAACCAACCACCAAAAAAATAATAGAACACCAATAGAATGACTCGGCATCTAGTCATTTATGATTCTTATGAATCACAAACCAATAGTATGAAGCCACATGAATTAGAACAGGGTCGACCCAACACATGCAACACATACTACCGAGACAATGTGGCATGGGCCCCGTGTTCGCGTATCACAGTGGCGACCGGCAGAGGCATGCCAGTCGCATACCGCGCAGATTTCGGCATAGGCATCCCAGTCGCATACCGCGTAGACTTCGGCATAGGCATCCCAGTAGCATACCGCGTAGACTTCGGCATAGGCATCCCAGTAGCATACCGCTTAGACTTCGGCATAGGCATCCCAGTAGCATACCGCGTAGACTTACTCTCAAAGAAAGCAGCACAAGTCTCAGGGGTCCACTCTCCTCTCCAGGGCACCATGAACTGGGCAGCGGCGTATGTCGTCTTGCCATACGCCCCGGCGACAAGTATCAGCTCGTAGCGGCCGTTGCTCAGTGCCCTGATGACTCGGTACGGCCCACGCATTCCAGGGTCCAGCTTCCCCTGGGATTGGGCGTACTTGAAGAAGACCATATCATCCACCTGGAACACACGAGGAGGACTTCTGTCCTCATTAACAGTGGCATCCTGCTGTGCCTGATTTCTTGACAACCGTTCGGCCGTCCTTTGCCTGACCATTTCCCTCCTGGACTCTGGTAGATGCAGAACAAGTGTCCGTACACCACCCCACCAACCGTTACACCGCACCATCTCCGTCCATCGAGGTGGGTTAGGGTCTTTGTGACTTGCGGCTAATAAGCATAGAGGTTGCACATCGACCACACACACAATTTAGCTTCGTGTTCATTTCTCTCTATTCAACGGGAGCGCCGTCACTGGCACATCCATACACTGAACCTGCATCATTGCTTTCACAGCTTAACTCAATGGGAACAGTACACTCAGGCATTTACCCGGTACGACTGAAATTGATCAATGGTTACTACAGACAGGATTTGAACCGCACTGTGTGCGTCTGCCTTGTCAATACCTAACAAGGTGACTATTGCCGTATCGCTCGCTTCCCAGTATAGTTTTTGTTAAATACCCTCATTTTAAGAACAGAGCACTCAACTAGTAAATCGTAAGAAAATGGAAGGTGTTCACCAGATTGATTCACCTACTCCCTTAAGTTGGCGACTAATGTTTTTCTTTTGGCAGAAAAAGTGTTTCACTACCGATGATGAAAAGAGCGAGACATCTATAGCACCGCTATCTATCAAAATGTCAACAGGTATTCCCTCAATCACACCCACCACTATGTTGTTGCGTTTTTTTCAGGGTGGAAGAACAGAAATTTACTTTACTTTTGTTCCGTTGGTCAGAGCGTTGTTTTGCGAAACAATTACTGATGTTATGACCCACCTTCTTACAGTAAGCGCATGTAAGGGATTGATCATACTTGCCGGCAGGCACAGTAGGTACCCGTACCGAGCCACTCGTGCCAGTGCATATTGACCTCTTAGGGCAATTTACCTGCCTATGCCCCGGCTCGCCACAAGAAAAACATTGATTTGAGACGAATTGCTTGAATGGTCGTTTATTACCTTGTATCCTATTCGGCATCGTCGGTGGGTATGCCGTACGTGCATTTGCGACGGCATCTTTCACGGGCTTAGAAAATGTCGAAAGATAGTTTACCAAGTCATTTGGGTTGAGATTGGCATTAGTAGCAGTAGCTTTTACCTGCGGGTCTTTGATTCCTCGTAAAACTAGTGCTGTAATGAGATCGTCACTGAGGCCTCGGACAATACGCAAGCGTAGCAGCGTCTTGCGTGCATAGTCAGCATAAGTATGGAAATTGTCCGAACTGGTGGACATCGCGTCATACAAGATATTAGCCACTTCTATCCTTTTAACGCACAGAGACAGAGATCGTTTTTGAAATTACTCCACGAGCGGTAACTTGTGAGTTGTGACCCACTCGTCCAACCACGACTTAGCGTCACCTTTCAGACAACTTCCCACTCTAGCCAAGCACTCACGGTCATCCCAACGATTTGCGAGCTTGGCACCAAGCACCCACTTCGTGAATACTACTTAGGGTCAAAATTAGAGACATAGTAACTGCGGTTGCTTACTGACTTTAGGGACTGGATAGCCTCCACTATCTGTTCCGTGCCTTGCCCAACAGTGGGCCCGGCCGATCCCAGCGGCTGCGAGCGCGTCTCCAACGCATTCAGGCGCGACACGATGGTGCGCCACGACTCGCGGCTTCGGCTGCGGCGGCTCCGGTGGCTCCGACGGCTCCGACGGCTCCGACGGCTCCGACGGCCGTGGCGTTCTTGGAGACGACTGCAATCACGGCGCGAGCGACTGCCACCACTGCGATCGTCCCGGCTAGAGGTCCGACCAGAAGTGGCGCGGTTATGGTGCTCACGCGACCTCCGCGACAAGCTGCGAGAGCGCCGGCCTCGCGAGCGTCTGTCGTATGAACGCCGCCCGCGCGGACTTCGTGAGCGTCGCCCACGAGATCGGGAACGAGACAATCTATCCATTTCGTACAATCACACAAACAGAACACACAGTTAAATTGGCAATAGGTAGGTAGGGTGCGAGAATGCAACCCGAAAAAATTCTCGCTTTGAGGTTATGTCGACACGTGTTTTGCGGAAAATTTGGAGAAAAAATTACTTTGATGGCCAAAAATATAACGGAGATCTTAATGGAAATGAATTTCTTTATCCCACTTCTGATTTTAGCTCCTAAGAGAGGATTTGGGTTTTTAAAGGAAATTTACAAGGACCTGATATCGATTTATCACAACTTTCAATAATGAAAATTCAAAAAAGAACATAAAATCTATTAGTTACAAACTTCAATTGATACAGCGAAAAGAGAATTAAAGAACAACAAGAAATTATAAGAATGTTTCAAGAAATTATTATAAGCAGTAGCAAAACACATCCGCACGCCTCGAAACCTCAGAGCAAGAAGAACGCGGCGCTTGAGTAGTTCCTTAAAGAGCCGTCCGGTCGGTTGCGTCGCTGCCATTGCCGGACACCGCTTCCGCTTACAATATGATATTCAAAAAAGGCTCAAAAGACGCGTAATCATGAGAGCTGTAAGCTGTAAGAATTATTCGAGAAAGAAAAAAAGGAAAAAAGTTATGGCCGAAATAGTGACAAATTTTTTTTATTTTTTTAGATTTTTTTATTTTGGCGCTCGATATTTTGGAAACGAAGAATGATATCAAAAATTTGAGAAAACTCCTCTGGACAATTTAGTCAGCTACAATTTGAGCCTAAAACAAAGACCATCCGGTTAAGGGTTTGCCCTATAGCTCAACCTTTTTGAAAAGATAAGTTCACAGATTTCGTGCCTCACACGACTATCGAGCACATTGGAAATGAATCTTCGGAATTCGAAAAAATATTGTCGCTGAGTGACACGAGAAAGTTGGGATAAGGAAAAGATTAGTTGGGGTCTGATGATGGAGCCGGAAGGAAGCCATAGGAACTCCTAAACTACACATGATAAGATAAGCCCATCGTTTGGGCTCGTTGGATTTGTCTTCGCAAGTACTCTAGTCATATGTTATTTCCACGGTCCTGATGATGGAGCCCGAAGGAAGCCATAGGAACTCCTAAACGGCCTATGTTCGGTATGGGCCGAAATGGAGTTCTGCGTGCGGCGCACGAGCGCCGAACAAGGACACTATATCGTGAATAGCCGCGCGTGCGACACGTCGTGAGCGATTCGTTTTGCACGAGTCCGTCTACCTAGAGTCAGCGCGCTGTGTAAAATTGGATATGGTTAGGTTTTGTGGCCCAAAGAGTTGTATTACGTCGCTGCGCTCCTATCGCAGCGATGCAATACAAACTCTTTGGTGGGCCGATATTTGCCTATAGTCCCTTCTCTTAGCATAAAAATAGCTCACTTAGTGATACCAGCACAAACTTTTAGTATGTTATTAAACATGTTATTTTCTATAAAAAACCGTCGGGACACAAGCTGTAGAGTGCCTGGATCCTCAGATATGACGTCATCAAAATGGCGGCCGCCGCATTTTGAAAACTGCTAATTATTTCGAAACTCTGAGGCTTATATACATGTGTGAGGTGTCAAATGAAAGGTAATTAAGTGTTCTACAATATTGTTCTTACGTAAGACCAGTTACAGAAATATTTAAAATTTTGTGAAAATTTTACGTTCGAATTCTTCGTATTTTAACTATAGTCTCTAAAATATTCATTTTATACCAAAACTATATATTACATAAACATTTAAAATACTTTCAAATTTTCAATAAAAAAAAACCGTAAATTAATCGGATTAAAAATCTCTTAGTTATGCCACTTTTTATTTTTTTTAAAACATTACTAAACAACATCTTATTTTTTAAATCATTACTAAACAGTTTATTTGTATTATGTTATGTGTAGAATAGCGTTGTTAGAGACATGATTGTGAATAATGTGAAATTATAGTTCAACTTACGTTGTGAAAAAAATAAGATTTTAAAAATTAAGGTAATCGTCACTTTTTATTGTAGTGACTTTGTATAAATGATGTTAACTTTGAATATGTTACAATTGTAACACCACTACAATTTTTGGTCTGGAGAATTGTGATATGTATAGGTAGTTTTTAAGGGCATGGGCAAATCTCCGGTAGTACTTTTTTTTTTCAAAGTGATTTTTCAAAAATTGATCAGATTTAATGTAAACTGAACAAAAATTCACTGAAAGGGCTATAGCAACAGTACAGTCTAGGAGTAAACCTAAAAACTATTAATTACGTACTAACTACATGTCTACTCTACTTCCATACCAAATTTTATTCGGTTTTGTGGAATAGATATCCAACTAGAGCGGTTTATGTGACTGAAATAGAGAAATTTAAAAAAATCATAACTTCTAAACTATTGATTTTCGCGGAACTAAAACAAGCTGGTAGGGTTTAACCCGCCCGGGTTGGTACCACCGCACTGAATGAAAGGTCGGTCGAAACGGCTTTGTAAATAGTTTGTGTTTTCCGTCCAGTTCAGTGTAGACGGCACGACCGAAGGGAAGCACTGACGTGGCACCAAATTCAACCCGGTGTTATGGGCTGACATCACGGATGTTGTAGGTGATGTAGCCAACCGTGTCAGTTCCAATAAAAAAAAAATAATAATAATGTTTTTTTTAAATGATACAACATGGTGTCCTTCATCTAAAAAAATTTTTTGGACCACTATAACTGGGCCACCCTGTTAAATAAATAAGGTACTATAATAGTACCTACCTAAACTTATGTAAAATTAAATAAGTAAAATTCCCTACAAAGTTACTACGTTTTTCAATGTTTGTGGAAAATCAAATAAAAGTATGTGAAATCAGCAGATACCTTATAAAATCTCTCTGGAGCATGCTCCTTCGCATGTACAAAGGAGGGTGCATTTCAGTTCGTTCTTCACGCTCCCACATCTCGTGCACCTTTTCTTGCATTTACAAGTTAAGAGTTCCTTGCAACTGGTACTGGCGTCAGGTCAGGTCTTCCATACAGGAGTATACGACAGTCCGTTGTTTTTACTTTCCCAACCTCAGTTGCATGGGTCAAATTTTCTAGTCTGTAGCACTGCTCGCTTAAGGTGTTGTAGTAATGCATCTTGCGTCGGTGGTATATGCTCTTTAGACCTGTTCCTTTTAGTGAACAGAACTCTTCGTGCTATGTTCACGCTGGTAGTATCACTTTTAGGGTGGTACATGTGAACTACAAACTTTTCGATCAATATAAATTCTGTACTGTTATTGTGATGGTTTTCACGCATATGAGTACGTTTCAAAAGCGGCGTCTACATCTCTCAAATTCAACCATGTTTTCAACGCACTTTTCTTCCCAATTCCACAAAACGCCGACCATGTCTTCTGTACTCTCCACGAGTCAGGTACTCTCCTTCCAAGTGGAATGATCAATTTGATGCTATTTTTTCACGCATTTACCGGGTGCGACATGGTGCCAGCGTTTTGTGGAATTTGCAAGAAAGTGCGTAGAAAACATGTTTGAATTTGAGAGATGTAGACACCGCTTTTGAAATGTACTCATGCGGGAATAACATCACAAAACAGTACAGAAATTGGGTTGATCGAAAAGTTTGTAGTTCACACCACCCGTACACCACCCTACAAGCGAGACTACCAGCGTGACACAGCACGAAGAGTTCTGTTCACTAAAAGGAACAGGTCTATAGAGCATATACCACTGACGCAAGATGCATTACTACAACATGGACCAATTGACTCCAACCCGGAAAACTTTGACCCATGGAACTGAGGTTCGGAAAGTAAAAACAACGAACTGTAGTATACTCCTGTATGGAAAACTATTCCTGACGCCAGTACCAGTTGCAAGGAACTCTTAACTTGTAAATGCAAGAAATGGTGCACGAGACGTGGGTGCGTGAAGAACGAACTGAAATGCACCCTCATTTGTGCAAGCGAAGGAGCATGCTCCAGAGAAATTTTCTAAGGTCTGCTAATTTCACATACATACTTTTATTAGATTTTCCTCAAACATTCAAAAACGTAGTAAATTTGTAGAGAATTTTTAACCGACTTCCAAAAAAGGAGGAGGTTCTCAATTCGTCTGTATGTTTTTTTTTTTTTATTTTTTTTATTTATTTTTTTATATTTTTTTATGTTTGTAACACGATTTCTCCGTCAATTGAGGGCCGATTTAGAAAATTCTTTTTTTGTTAGTTAGGTCATACTTCCGAGGTGGTCCCATTTCAATTTTATCGAAATTGGTTCAGTGGTTTTCGAAAAATCAGCATAATACTATGGTGTGTGGTTACCTTCAGCAAAACATTTGTGATGTGGACTTATTCAGCAATTTGCAGTCTGACACATATGGCGAATAATTCTGTACCACTTCAATCGATTTCGATTATTCGATTTCGATTATTCTTTTTTATGTAATATTACTAAAAAGAATGAAATAAAAACTGTTTTAAAAAATATTAAACCGATTTCCAAAAAACAAAAAACAAAAAACTAAAAAGTATTAAATACCTAATATTTTGAAATTTTCTCTGTCCTGTTCATTCGATTCATGTATTTCAATACATGAATCGATATACTAGTGATACATATTCGGACCCAATGACGTATCATGTATTCTACTAGACCTCTTACCCGGGCAACAGCCTTCGCTCCACCGCGGTGGAGTAACCATTACGCGGAGGGACCCTCTTGAGACTAGTAGCTCGCGAGCGACCGAACGCGGCGGACGCGCCGTCCGCGCGCTCGCTGCCGTCCGTCTGCGGCTCGCATCGCGCCAGTCATTCATTATGCCCGGTTGTGTGTTGCGAATTGCGATATTGCAAAAATCATACCAAAAATATTGGGAAAACTGATGGCATCTCATTTCATAGGTAATTATCACTTCATTGTGATCTTAATATATAAGGTCTTTCAAAATTAGTTAATAGTACGCTAAGGGGGGGTTCTGCATCATATAGGGAGTAAAACCTATATAAAATTTTTTGGACCTTAGGCTTTTTTTATGTAAAATGTTTTGTATGTATTTAAATAAAAAAATATGTGGTTGATTTTTATAGCCTAATCGATTCATTTTCATAACAGTAACAAAAAAGTCTTCATTACCATTTTGATGTAACACGTGTAAGTTGGTAAAAAAAATCAAATTCTTTCTATTCCATACTAATAAAACTAAAATTGTGGTTTTCACAATTTCTGAAAGAAAGAGATCTATGTGTTTGAAGACTTTTTTGTTCCTGGCATGAAACTGAAACGATTAAGAAAAGAATTTTTTTTTACATTTTACATTATTATAATTTTTTTTTTTTGTAAAAAAAAATCTTTGTTCCTCAAAAGTGATTTATTTACGATACAGAACCCCCCCTTAGCGTACTATTAACTAATTTTGAAAGACCTTATATATAATATATTGTTTTCCATGTGCTTAGAAATATTTGGTTCAACTGGCCAATTAGGGCTGTCACAAGGCTACTTCAATTTGAAAATTTTGTACATTTTATGTATTGACCTCGCATTGCAATAACATAAGCATTATTTAATTAAACAAATAAATTGAACGCGCTCATTAGGGCTGCCACATATGAATGATTAGAAATAGAGTTCTGGGATATCATGTATGAAAGTAAATAAATATGTATTAAACCACGTTAAAATATGAGAGTGAATTGACCGCTAATTAGGGTTGTCGCTATTCTTTTATTTTTTTTTAATTAGTAAGTAATTGAGAAATTTTCAAGAAAAAATTTTTTTTACAATGTTTCCACATCCTTCTCAGGGATCAATACGAGAAAGATGGATAAAAATAGTCCAAGATGATACATTGTTTAAGGGAAAGTGAAAATTTAAATTTGTGTAAAGTGAAATTAAAATTATTTTGTTTAAGTACGGAGGAAGAGTTATTTTAGTTGTGTTTGTGTGTGTAGTCCAAAGTATACCTAATGTTTTTTTTTAGTTATATATATATATATATATATTTTTATAAATGCTGCACTCTTTATTTTATGTATGTTTGGTTTGGAGATTTTAAGCTTAGTCCAAGGCCAAGACCGCAGTTATGAATTCTTTATTATTAAGTTTAGTTTTTTAGATATTATTCTAGTTATTAAGTGTAGGTATTATAAGAATACAAAACGGCTTTACTCGCGGTCGAAATATGAGCTGTGTGGCTCGACGTTTCGGGCCAAACGTATGGCCCATCATCATGAGCACTCTGGCCGAAATGTCGAGCCACACAGCTCGTATTTCGATAGTGAGTAAAGCCGTTGTTACTTCTTAAAATGTCAAATAACCACGGTAATTTAAAAACCCATATAAGTTTAGGTATGTATTTCAAGTTATTATAGTTCTGTATTTTAAGTTTAAATACATAAAAACGTTTTTTTCGATGAAATTCACTATCTGTTTTCTTCTATAATCCTTTAAAACGTCTCACTGCTAGGCACGGACTCTGCTCACTGACATAGGAGGTATTGTTTTTATTGTTGTTGTTTTATTGTTTATTGAGTATTCTTATGGCAGTCATATTGCACTCGAACTTGTCACAATTTGTTATATCCGATTCGATTACTCGTACATGGTGACCAGTGGAAATCAGAAGCAGTTTACACAAAAATACCTTTCATAGACCAGTGTGCACTAGTTACCTAACTTTATTTTTCTTCACCGGAGCGATCGTACCTATTCGTTATGAAATGCACGTATATCAATCTTTATCAAGGAAATAAATAAGTACATTAGTTAGTGCCCGGGATTTTGAACCCGCAACTTCTGCATTGAGAAGCGTTACCACTAGACTACGGGCACAATTAACCATAATACCTACTCGTAAAATAATAAATCGAAAAATATATTTTTGGTAGACTAAGTGACAACCCTACGTATTCCAATGCACGTGTTGACTGACCGGCCGGGCCGGCCGGGCCGCTAGCCGCTAGTCGCTTCGCTCGCTAGCTAGCCCCTCTCCCGCTCGCTTCCCGCCCCGCGCGGCTCAGCGTTCCGCCACCCCGCTACCTTACCTCATACCTCAGTTATTGGCCGTCATTTCTCTGTATTCTTTCTTCGTAGTGCTCACTCTATACATAAAATCTCTTTGTTCGGACCCTTGTTTCATGAATATTCTAAATTTGAAATTTTTTATCTTTTCCGACCGGCGCTTAATTTATTATGGTACCTGGCCAGTACCTACTGTACCGAGTACCATCGAGCTGGTTTGATGATGGAGACAGAAGGTGGCCATAGGAACTCCTAAACTACACATGATAAACCAATCGTGTTTGGGCTCGTTGCATTTGTCTTCACGAGAAATTTACTTTAGACCTAAAAGATTCTCAATTCGACGGTATGTTTTCTTTTTTTGGATGTTTGTTACGCGATTACTCCGTCAATTGTGGGCCGATTTTGAAAATTCTTTTTTTTTTTATTTGAAAGGGGATAACCCTGAGGTTTTTGAAGTGAAAACTTCTTTAGCGGCTCTTGGCACTTTTTAGGTGGGTAAAAATGTATAACTCGCGACATCGCGTCAGCGTCATTTTTAAAATGAAACCTTAAGTCATTGCGTTAAGGGTTAAGTTAGAGTGGCACGGGATCTGCCGGCACTCCCGGAGTGCAACTGTTAAGTAGGGTTCCGTAACACGTTTATGTCTGTCCATTCTACTAAGTTCTGCAAAATGAATGTAGGGTTCCGTAACATATGCATGTCTATCCGTTCTACTAAATTTTACAATTTTCAACCAAGGTCCTCCGACGGTTATTTTATAATAAAAGTAGGCTTCCGTAACACGTTTATGTCTGTCCATTCTACTAAGTTCTGCAACATCACCTACAACGTCCGTGATGTCAGCCCATAACACCAGTGCCATGTCAGTGCTTCCCCCTTTGATCGTGCTGACTACACTGAACTGGTCGGAAAACACAAACTATTTACATAGCCGTTTCGACCGACGTTTAATTCAGTGCGGTGGTACCAACCCGGGAAGGTTAAACCCTACCACCAAGTAAGATTACGAGGGAAGGGACTTACAGTTTTACGAGGAATCCGAACCTTGGTCAGCCTCCAACGGTCAGCGGTCACCCATCTAAGTACTGACCGCACCCAGCGTTGCTTAAAATTCAATAGCGACAGTTGACTGTCTGCACCACTGAGCTATCGAAGCTGACGTGGTCCTATTTTAATTGGGTCAAGATCGGATTGGAAAGCGAGGCGGAATCGCGAGGCCGAAGGCCGAGCGATTCCGCCGAGTACATTAATAGCAAAAAATTACTAAAAAAAACTGTGAAATAAAAAAAAAGTTTTAAAAAACATAAAACCGACTTCCTAAAAAAAGTAAAACTAAAAAACTATTTAAAATAAAAATATAAAAACCGCCTTCAAAAATATATGAAATAAAAACCTAAAAAAAAAAACGAACCCTAGAGTTGAAGGCGGTGCTAAAGCAAGCAAAAATGATGCATGAAAGAAAACATAAATATAAGAATGTTTCAAGAAATTATTATAAGCAGTAGCAAAACACATCCGCACGCCTCGAAACCTCAGAGCAAGAAGAACGCGGCGCTTGAGTAGTTCCTTAAAGAGCCGTCCGGTCGGTTGCGTCGCTGCCATTGCCGGACACCGCTTCCGCTTACAATATGATATTCAAAAAAGGCTCAAAAGACGCGTAATCATGAGAGCTGTAAGCTGTAAGAATTATTCGAGAAAGAAAAAAAGGAAAAAAGTTATGGCCGAAATAGTGACAAATTTTTTTTATTTTTTTAGATTTTTTTATTTTGGCGCTCGATATTTTGGAAACGAAGAATGATATCAAAAATTTGAGAAAACTCCTCTGGACAATTTAGTCAGCTACAATTTGAGCCTAAAACAAAGACCATCCGGTTAAGGGTTTGCCCTATAGCTCAACCTTTTTGAAAAGATAAGTTCACAGATTTCGTGCCTCACACGACTATCGAGCACATTGGAAATGAATCTTCGGAATTCGAAAAAATATTGTCGCTGAGTGACACGAGAAAGTTGGGATAAGGAAAAGATTAGTTGGGGTCTGATGATGGAGCCGGAAGGAAGCCATAGGAACTCCTAAACTACACATGATAAGATAAGCCCATCGTTTGGGCTCGTTGGATTTGTCTTCGCAAGTACTCTAGTCATATGTTATTTCCACGGTCCTGATGATGGAGCCCGAAGGAAGCCATAGGAACTCCTAAACGGCCTATGTTCGGTATGGGCCGAAATGGAGTTCTGCGTGCGGCGCACGAGCGCCGAACAAGGACACTATATCGTGAATAGCCGCGCGTGCGACACGTCGTGAGCGATTCGTTTTGCACGAGTCCGTCTACCTAGAGTCAGCGCGCTGTGTAAAATTGGATATGGTTAGGTTTTGTGGCCCAAAGAGTTGTATTACGTCGCTGCGCTCCTATCGCAGCGATGCAATACAAACTCTTTGGTGGGCCGATATTTGCCTATAGTCCCTTCTCTTAGCATAAAAATAGCTCACTTAGTGATACCAGCACAAACTTTTAGTATGTTATTAAACATGTTATTTTCTATAAAAAACCGTCGGGACACAAGCTGTAGAGTGCCTGGATCCTCAGATATGACGTCATCAAAATGGCGGCCGCCGCATTTTGAAAACTGCTAATTATTTCGAAACTCTGAGGCTTATATACATGTGTGAGGTGTCAAATGAAAGGTAATTAAGTGTTCTACAATATTGTTCTTACGTAAGACCAGTTACAGAAATATTTAAAATTTTGTGAAAATTTTACGTTCGAATTCTTCGTATTTTAACTATAGTCTCTAAAATATTCATTTTATACCAAAACTATATATTACATAAACATTTAAAATACTTTCAAATTTTCAATAAAAAAAAAACCGTAAATTAATCGGATTAAAAATCTCTTAGTTATGCCACTTTTTATTTTTTTTAAAACATTACTAAACAACATCTTATTTTTTAAATCATTACTAAACAGTTTATTTGTATTATGTTATGTGTAGAATAGCGTTGTTAGAGACATGATTGTGAATAATGTGAAATTATAGTTCAACTTACGTTGTGAAAAAAATAAGATTTTAAAAATTAAGGTAATCGTCACTTTTTATTGTAGTGACTTTGTATAAATGATGTTAACTTTGAATATGTTACAATTGTAACACCACTACAATTTTTGGTCTGGAGAATTGTGATATGTATAGGTAGTTTTTAAGGGCATGGGCAAATCTCCGGTAGTACTTTTTTTTTTCAAAGTGATTTTTCAAAAATTGATCAGATTTAATGTAAACTGAACAAAAATTCACTGAAAGGGCTATAGCAACAGTACAGTCTAGGAGTAAACCTAAAAACTATTAATTACGTACTAACTACATGTCTACTCTACTTCCATACCAAATTTTATTCGGTTTTGTGGAATAGATATCCAACTAGAGCGGTTTATGTGACTGAAATAGAGAAATTTAAAAAAATCATAACTTCTAAACTATTGATTTTCGCGGAACTAAAACAAGCTGGTAGGGTTTAACCCGCCCGGGTTGGTACCACCGCACTGAATGAAAGGTCGGTCGAAACGGCTTTGTAAATAGTTTGTGTTTTCCGTCCAGTTCAGTGTAGACGGCACGACCGAAGGGAAGCACTGACGTGGCACCAAATTCAACCCGGTGTTATGGGCTGACATCACGGATGTTGTAGGTGATGTAGCCAACCGTGTCAGTTCCAATAAAAAAAAAATAATAATAATGTTTTTTTTAAATGATACAACATGGTGTCCTTCATCTAAAAAAATTTTTTGGACCACTATAACTGGGCCACCCTGTTAAATAAATAAGGTACTATAATAGTACCTACCTAAACTTATGTAAAATTAAATAAGTAAAATTCCCTACAAAGTTACTACGTTTTTCAATGTTTGTGGAAAATCAAATAAAAGTATGTGAAATCAGCAGATACCTTATAAAATCTCTCTGGAGCATGCTCCTTCGCATGTACAAAGGAGGGTGCATTTCAGTTCGTTCTTCACGCTCCCACATCTCGTGCACCTTTTCTTGCATTTACAAGTTAAGAGTTCCTTGCAACTGGTACTGGCGTCAGGTCAGGTCTTCCATACAGGAGTATACGACAGTCCGTTGTTTTTACTTTCCCAACCTCAGTTGCATGGGTCAAATTTTCTAGTCTGTAGCACTGCTCGCTTAAGGTGTTGTAGTAATGCATCTTGCGTCGGTGGTATATGCTCTTTAGACCTGTTCCTTTTAGTGAACAGAACTCTTCGTGCTATGTTCACGCTGGTAGTATCACTTTTAGGGTGGTACATGTGAACTACAAACTTTTCGATCAATATAAATTCTGTACTGTTATTGTGATGGTTTTCACGCATATGAGTACGTTTCAAAAGCGGCGTCTACATCTCTCAAATTCAACCATGTTTTCAACGCACTTTTCTTCCCAATTCCACAAAACGCCGACCATGTCTTCTGTACTCTCCACGAGTCAGGTACTCTCCTTCCAAGTGGAATGATCAATTTGATGCTATTTTTTCACGCATTTACCGGGTGCGACATGGTGCCAGCGTTTTGTGGAATTTGCAAGAAAGTGCGTAGAAAACATGTTTGAATTTGAGAGATGTAGACACCGCTTTTGAAATGTACTCATGCGGGAATAACATCACAAAACAGTACAGAAATTGGGTTGATCGAAAAGTTTGTAGTTCACACCACCCGTACACCACCCTACAAGCGAGACTACCAGCGTGACACAGCACGAAGAGTTCTGTTCACTAAAAGGAACAGGTCTATAGAGCATATACCACTGACGCAAGATGCATTACTACAACATGGACCAATTGACTCCAACCCGGAAAACTTTGACCCATGGAACTGAGGTTCGGAAAGTAAAAACAACGAACTGTAGTATACTCCTGTATGGAAAACTATTCCTGACGCCAGTACCAGTTGCAAGGAACTCTTAACTTGTAAATGCAAGAAATGGTGCACGAGACGTGGGTGCGTGAAGAACGAACTGAAATGCACCCTCATTTGTGCAAGCGAAGGAGCATGCTCCAGAGAAATTTTCTAAGGTCTGCTAATTTCACATACATACTTTTATTAGATTTTCCTCAAACATTCAAAAACGTAGTAAATTTGTAGAGAATTTTTAACCGACTTCCAAAAAAGGAGGAGGTTCTCAATTCGTCTGTATGTTTTTTTTTTTTTATTTTTTTTATTTATTTTTTTATATTTTTTTATGTTTGTAACACGATTTCTCCGTCAATTGAGGGCCGATTTAGAAAATTCTTTTTTTGTTAGTTAGGTCATACTTCCGAGGTGGTCCCATTTCAATTTTATCGAAATTGGTTCAGTGGTTTTCGAAAAATCAGCATAATACTATGGTGTGTGGTTACCTTCAGCAAAACATTTGTGATGTGGACTTATTCAGCAATTTGCAGTCTGACACATATGGCGAATAATTCTGTACCACTTCAATCGATTTCGATTATTCGATTTCGATTATTCTTTTTTATGTAATATTACTAAAAAGAATGAAATAAAAACTGTTTTAAAAAATATTAAACCGATTTCCAAAAAACAAAAAACAAAAAACTAAAAAGTATTAAATACCTAATATTTTGAAATTTTCTCTGTCCTGTTCATTCGATTCATGTATTTCAATACATGAATCGATATACTAGTGATACATATTCGGACCCAATGACGTATCATGTATTCTACTAGACCTCTTACCCGGGCAACAGCCTTCGCTCCACCGCGGTGGAGTAACCATTACGCGGAGGGACCCTCTTGAGACTAGTAGCTCGCGAGCGACCGAACGCGGCGGACGCGCCGTCCGCGCGCTCGCTGCCGTCCGTCTGCGGCTCGCATCGCGCCAGTCATTCATTATGCCCGGTTGTGTGTTGCGAATTGCGATATTGCAAAAATCATACCAAAAATATTGGGAAAACTGATGGCATCTCATTTCATAGGTAATTATCACTTCATTGTGATCTTAATATATAAGGTCTTTCAAAATTAGTTAATAGTACGCTAAGGGGGGGTTCTGCATCATATAGGGAGTAAAACCTATATAAAATTTTTTGGACCTTAGGCTTTTTTTATGTAAAATGTTTTGTATGTATTTAAATAAAAAAATATGTGGTTGATTTTTATAGCCTAATCGATTCATTTTCATAACAGTAACAAAAAAGTCTTCATTACCATTTTGATGTAACACGTGTAAGTTGGTAAAAAAAATCAAATTCTTTCTATTCCATACTAATAAAACTAAAATTGTGGTTTTCACAATTTCTGAAAGAAAGAGATCTATGTGTTTGAAGACTTTTTTGTTCCTGGCATGAAACTGAAACGATTAAGAAAAGAATTTTTTTTTACATTTTACATTATTATAATTTTTTTTTTTTGTAAAAAAAAATCTTTGTTCCTCAAAAGTGATTTATTTACGATACAGAACCCCCCCTTAGCGTACTATTAACTAATTTTGAAAGACCTTATATATAATATATTGTTTTCCATGTGCTTAGAAATATTTGGTTCAACTGGCCAATTAGGGCTGTCACAAGGCTACTTCAATTTGAAAATTTTGTACATTTTATGTATTGACCTCGCATTGCAATAACATAAGCATTATTTAATTAAACAAATAAATTGAACGCGCTCATTAGGGCTGCCACATATGAATGATTAGAAATAGAGTTCTGGGATATCATGTATGAAAGTAAATAAATATGTATTAAACCACGTTAAAATATGAGAGTGAATTGACCGCTAATTAGGGTTGTCGCTATTCTTTTATTTTTTTTTAATTAGTAAGTAATTGAGAAATTTTCAAGAAAAAATTTTTTTTACAATGTTTCCACATCCTTCTCAGGGATCAATACGAGAAAGATGGATAAAAATAGTCCAAGATGATACATTGTTTAAGGGAAAGTGAAAATTTAAATTTGTGTAAAGTGAAATTAAAATTATTTTGTTTAAGTACGGAGGAAGAGTTATTTTAGTTGTGTTTGTGTGTGTAGTCCAAAGTATACCTAATGTTTTTTTTTAGTTATATATATATATATATATATATTTATAAATGCTGCACTCTTTATTTTATGTATGTTTGGTTTGGAGATTTTAAGCTTAGTCCAAGGCCAAGACCGCAGTTATGAATTCTTTATTATTAAGTTTAGTTTTTTAGATATTATTCTAGTTATTAAGTGTAGGTATTATAAGAATACAAAACGGCTTTACTCGCGGTCGAAATATGAGCTGTGTGGCTCGACGTTTCGGGCCAAACGTATGGCCCATCATCATGAGCACTCTGGCCGAAATGTCGAGCCACACAGCTCGTATTTCGATAGTGAGTAAAGCCGTTGTTACTTCTTAAAATGTCAAATAACCACGGTAATTTAAAAACCCATATAAGTTTAGGTATGTATTTCAAGTTATTATAGTTCTGTATTTTAAGTTTAAATACATAAAAACGTTTTTTTCGATGAAATTCACTATCTGTTTTCTTCTATAATCCTTTAAAACGTCTCACTGCTAGGCACGGACTCTGCTCACTGACATAGGAGGTATTGTTTTTATTGTTGTTGTTTTATTGTTTATTGAGTATTCTTATGGCAGTCATATTGCACTCGAACTTGTCACAATTTGTTATATCCGATTCGATTACTCGTACATGGTGACCAGTGGAAATCAGAAGCAGTTTACACAAAAATACCTTTCATAGACCAGTGTGCACTAGTTACCTAACTTTATTTTTCTTCACCGGAGCGATCGTACCTATTCGTTATGAAATGCACGTATATCAATCTTTATCAAGGAAATAAATAAGTACATTAGTTAGTGCCCGGGATTTTGAACCCGCAACTTCTGCATTGAGAAGCGTTACCACTAGACTACGGGCACAATTAACCATAATACCTACTCGTAAAATAATAAATCGAAAAATATATTTTTGGTAGACTAAGTGACAACCCTACGTATTCCAATGCACGTGTTGACTGACCGGCCGGGCCGGCCGGGCCGCTAGCCGCTAGTCGCTTCGCTCGCTAGCTAGCCCCTCTCCCGCTCGCTTCCCGCCCCGCGCGGCTCAGCGTTCCGCCACCCCGCTACCTTACCTCATACCTCAGTTATTGGCCGTCATTTCTCTGTATTCTTTCTTCGTAGTGCTCACTCTATACATAAAATCTCTTTGTTCGGACCCTTGTTTCATGAATATTCTAAATTTGAAATTTTTTATCTTTTCCGACCGGCGCTTAATTTATTATGGTACCTGGCCAGTACCTACTGTACCGAGTACCATCGAGCTGGTTTGATGATGGAGACAGAAGGTGGCCATAGGAACTCCTAAACTACACATGATAAACCAATCGTGTTTGGGCTCGTTGCATTTGTCTTCACGAGAAATTTACTTTAGACCTAAAAGATTCTCAATTCGACGGTATGTTTTCTTTTTTTGGATGTTTGTTACGCGATTACTCCGTCAATTGTGGGCCGATTTTGAAAATTCTTTTTTTTTTTATTTGAAAGGGGATAACCCTGAGGTTTTTGAAGTGAAAACTTCTTTAGCGGCTCTTGGCACTTTTTAGGTGGGTAAAAATGTATAACTCGCGACATCGCGTCAGCGTCATTTTTAAAATGAAACCTTAAGTCATTGCGTTAAGGGTTAAGTTAGAGTGGCACGGGATCTGCCGGCACTCCCGGAGTGCAACTGTTAAGTAGGGTTCCGTAACACGTTTATGTCTGTCCATTCTACTAAGTTCTGCAAAATGAATGTAGGGTTCCGTAACATATGCATGTCTATCCGTTCTACTAAATTTTACAATTTTCAACCAAGGTCCTCCGACGGTTATTTTATAATAAAAGTAGGCTTCCGTAACACGTTTATGTCTGTCCATTCTACTAAGTTCTGCAACATCACCTACAACGTCCGTGATGTCAGCCCATAACACCAGTGCCATGTCAGTGCTTCCCCCTTTGATCGTGCTGACTACACTGAACTGGTCGGAAAACACAAACTATTTACATAGCCGTTTCGACCGACGTTTAATTCAGTGCGGTGGTACCAACCCGGGAAGGTTAAACCCTACCACCAAGTAAGATTACGAGGGAAGGGACTTACAGTTTTACGAGGAATCCGAACCTTGGTCAGCCTCCAACGGTCAGCGGTCACCCATCTAAGTACTGACCGCACCCAGCGTTGCTTAAAATTCAATAGCGACAGTTGACTGTCTGCACCACTGAGCTATCGAAGCTGACGTGGTCCTATTTTAATTGGGTCAAGATCGGATTGGAAAGCGAGGCGGAATCGCGAGGCCGAAGGCCGAGCGATTCCGCCGAGTACATTAATAGCAAAAAATTACTAAAAAAAACTGTGAAATAAAAAAAAAGTTTTAAAAAACATAAAACCGACTTCCTAAAAAAAGTAAAACTAAAAAACTATTTAAAATAAAAATATAAAAACCGCCTTCAAAAATATATGAAATAAAAACCTAAAAAAAAAAACGAACCCTAGAGTTGAAGGCGGTGCTAAAGCAAGCAAAAATGATGCATGAAAGAAAACATGAGCGGATGATAATATCCTTTGTGATTTGTGTAGCCTTTTTAGCACCGCCTTCCACTCTAGGGTTCGTTTTTTTTTTTAGGTTTTTATTTCATATATTTTTGAAGGCGGTTTTTATATTTTTATTTTAAATAGTTTTTTAGTTTTACTTTTTTTAGGAAGTCGGTTTTATGTTTTTTAAAACTTTTTTTTTTACTTATTTAACTATTATACATTACATTTATATGTGGAAACTTCACCAGTCTAAATCACATAAGTTTTTAAGTACTATTATAGTACCTTATTTATTTTTTATATAAGTTATACTGTTGTTTTCCAAAAAGTTGAAAATAAAATAAAAATATATATATAATTTGCTATATTATACATATATAAAATGAATATAGCTGAATATATAATACTATAAAAATATAAAAGTTAAATAAAAGTTAATTAACCAGTTCACCAATTTATTTTTGATTACAGATCGCGCGCGACACCCGTGCGGACAAGCGGGTGCCCCTAGCTAAAAGTGGTATAACTAAGAGATTTTTAATTCGATCAATTTACGGTTTTTTTTATTTAAAAGGTGAAATTTTTTTTAATGTTCCTGTAATACATAGTTTTGGTAAAAAATGAATAGTTTAGAGACTATAGTTAAAATACGATTAATTTGAAAGTAAAGTTTTTACAAAATTTTTAATATTTCTGTAACTGTACTACTCACGTGGTCATATGTACTAAACAATATTGTAGAACATTTAATTACCTTTCATGTGACACCTTACACATGTATGTACGCCTCAGAGTTTTGAAATAATTTTCAGTTTTCAAAATGCGGCGGCCGCCATTTTGATGACGTCATATCTGGGGATCCAGGCACTCTACAGCTTGTGTCCCGACGGTTTTTTATAGAAAATAACATGTTTAATAACATACTAAAAGTTGGTGCTGGTATCACTAAGTGAACTATTTTGGCCTTTTTTGAAGCTAAGAGAAGGGTCTATTAAGCGTTGATTGGCTTTACAATCAGGTGATCCTGGGTTCAATTCCTACTTTTCAAATGCTTTTATTTTTATATATTTTTTTAAGTATTTTTGGGACATTACTAGTGTTTTCTTTTTGAAAGCTGCAGTAGTGTTGTGGTCTATGGGTGTGTGGTACTAAAAATGAGTTAAAAACTTGTTTTGATTTTTTTTCTTGTTTTGACAATTCATTAAATGAATGAATATGTTTTCCTGAAACCTATTAATCACTCACAAAGTGCTTCACATTCTTTATATTTACTAATAAGTAAAGCAATTGCCAAAATGAGTTGATGTCATTATGAAAACACTCGGGCTGATGAATGACAAAACGAGGACATCGAACACATACGAGCGTGTGGGAAATATTATATAAAAGTGTTGAAACGTCGCGGTCCGTCGCGTCTCGTCGCATCGGCGTAACAATGTTCTCTAACAAAGTAGGCACAGTATCTGAACTACACAAAAACGCGAGAGCATATCAAGTCACGGGCTGTATCAATACAACGCTTCGGCTGTTTTGCTTGGATCGAGTAATGCTGCATCCACACGGAGAATACTCCTTCAGTAGCACGAGAATCAAGTGCAGTATTGCCACCGTTATCGTCCTGTGCTGCACGATATGTTGGACTGTAGACCGCTGGTCGTTGTTCACCAATGCCCTACTTCGGTTCTCAAATATGCTGACTACCTACATCTGGATGGTGCAGTGCATACTCTCTTGGATGTCTGCTAGCTTACAGAAGGAAGACGAGGTGCGCGCCTACTACGACACTTTGAAGAACATCGACGAAATCCTTAATTTGAAAGACGAGACGCACAAGAAGAACTGGCAGCGATGCAACTTGATATTTTTCGGAATGTTGTCGGTGTACGTGGTCACGTTCACGGCTGAGATCATGGTCTACACGCAGTCGTGGGGCTCGCAGTTCCTGTGGGCGATCTCCCTTGCCTACTACTGCGGCAGGCTTGTCGTCACACTCACAGTTCTGGATTATTTGGTGAAGCTGTATTTGTTCAGAGCGAGAATTACCGCATTTGGAGAAAGGTTGTCGGAGCTAGCAAACCCCTCGTGGGTGACGAATGTGAGAGCAGGAAAGCACTCGATAGAGAAGGATCACGCGCTCGAACAAATCGAAACCTCGACAGTGTGCTACTGTTTACTCTATGCGCATTGCTACAATATTAACAACCAGTGTGGGTATAAAGTGAGCATAGTCCTCTATTACCTATTATGAAAAATCTATGTCGGTATGTCGGTATACTTCGGGTTCTGTAACGAACACAGTACAAAAGGAACAACAACATATCCAAAGGCTTTTTGGGGGTACGCAAAATCCCAACGTGGCACTAATTCAATACCTCGTCTAGTGGTTAGCGGTACCGAGGAGGAGAGCGATGGCTTCGCCATCTGTGAATCTTTCTCGGCATATTTTCACTCAGTATATTCAACTGCAGCGCCACCTAGCAACACAAACGTATTGTCGTGTGATTATTCAGAGCATGCGGTCCTTAGTTCCATCGATACACGTCGAGCCCTTGTGTTGAAATATCTCAAATCCTTAAATGCCAATAAGGGTCCCGGCAGCGATAACATACCTCCAGCGTTTGCTAAAATGTGTGCTCATCAGCTGGCAGGACCCTTAGGCATAATGTTTGAGCGTTCCTTGAGGGCTGGTATTATCCCGCAGAAATGGAAGGTGGCCTTTCTGGTGCCGATTCATAAGAGCGGGCCCAGGCACCGGGTCGAGAATTACTGGCCGGTGTCTATTCTGTCGGTATTTAGCAAGTTGTTCGAGCGCGTCGTTTACGACCAGGTTTACCTGCTCATCTCCTCCAGCATCACACCGGCTCAACATGGCTTCATGCGCCGCCGGTCGGTAGTGTTAAACTTGGCCGTGTTTACCGATTACGGCTCCGCCAGGATGGATGAGCGGGCGCAGGTCGATGCCATATACACGGACTATACTAAATGCTTCGACAGAATAAACCACGCGATCCTGGTTCGAAAGCTCGGTAAACTGGGTGTACACGGTAGCCTTCCCAGGTGGTTTGAATCATACCTACGAAATCGATCACAGGCTGTAAAAATAGGGGCATTTAGGTCGTGCTTCCTTCAATTTTCGTCAGGAGTGCCGCAAGGTTCGCACCTGGGTCCACTGCTCTTTAATGCCTACCTCTACGACGTCATGAGTGGCGCTTGAGTGGGAAAACATGGGTATCAACGTGAATGGAGATCTTCTCAGTCATCTGCGCTTCGCCGATGACATTGTCCTTCTGTCAAATTCCCGAGATCAGCTTCAGATCATGCTGGAAGACCTCTATACAGCGTCGATGAAGGTGGGTCTGAGATGAACCGGGACAAAACCAAGGTCATGGCGAACGAGGTTATGACGGGAGGACAAATCGTTATTGACGGAGAAGTGATCGAACAGGTTGAAGAGTACGTATATCTCGGTCAAATTCTGCGGCTTGGTAGACAAGGTCTGCTAAAGGAGGTCGAGAGACGAATTCAACTGGGTTGGGCTGCCTTCGGAAAGTTAAAATTCGCCCTGAGGTCTGATCTTCCGCAAAATTTAAAAACTCGTATATATTACCAGTGTGTCCTCCCGGTTATGACGTACGGGTGCGAAACGTGGACGCTGACGGTCGGTGTTGTCCAAAGGTTGAAAGTTACCCAGCGAGCAATGGAGCGAGCCATGCTGGGAATAACGCTACGTGATATGGTGCGTAACGAGGCAATCCGCCGACGCACCAAAGTAGTCGATATTGGATTCCGGGTGGCTAAGCTCAAGTGGCAATGGGCTGGGCACATCAGCCGAAGAGACGACGACCGTTGGAGTAACCGTGTCCTACACTGGCGGCCGTGGACAGGAAAACGGAGCGTGGGAAGACCACCCGCCAGGTGGGACGACGACATCAAGTACGTCGGCGAAAAGCAGTGGTTCCGTACCGCTGAAGGCCAGGAGGACAGGAGGAAAATTGGAGAGGAATATGTCCAGCAGTGGCTGCGACTTTGAAGTTGATTGTGACTTGTGAAGTTTGTTTGTCAGTTCTTCTTCGCATTGAATTTAGAACTGGCGGAATTTTCGACATATCCAAGCGTAGGTTACCTACCTGTGGATGAAATTATACAATAAACAATAAACAATGAAAGTACTCCATCACCGGCCTAATCTGCGCTTTATCCAATATAAGTAGTTGTGCCTGCGAGACGAACCTCCTATTGCGGTATAGGATTCCCATCTCTTTATGCGGTTTTGGCCTTGGAATCAATAAACTGCCTAAAGCCTACATCTTTAGAAATTTTACAGCTCAGTCAGTCAGTCAGTCAGTCAGCGTGTAAGCGTCCACTGCTGGACATACGCCTCTCCAATTTTCCTCCCAGCGGCCCCGCTATTCCGGATCATAGTGGTGGCGGTCCAGGTTCCGGCGGGGTGAGGGGTGCTAAGAATCCCTGGGTTAGATCTGGCTGCCACACCCAACTACACTTGGCTACTCACAATATACGGACCTTGAGAACGCACGAGAAACTGGTCGAGCTAGAACAGGAGCTGGCTCATATAAAATGGGACATCCTGGGTCTTTGTGAGGTCAGAAAAAAGGGCGAAGAGACTGAAGTGCCACGTTCCGGCAATCTGTTTTACTTCAGAGGAAATCCCCAAAAATCGGAAGGTGGAGTGGGATTTATGGTGAGGCGCAGCCTCGTGAACAGCATTATCGAAATCGACAGTGTGTCGGACAGAGTGGTCTACATCATCATCAAGCTAAACAAGCGGTATCAGCTGAAGGTGGTGCAGGTATACGCTCCCACGAGTTCGCACGCTGACGATGAGGTGGAGCAGTTCTACGAGGATGTATCCAAAGCCTTGGAAACCAACAAATCTCACTTCCAGTACGTGATGGGAGACTTTAATGCCAAACTGGGCAAGCCTCTGAAGGGAGAGAGAGCAGTAGGTCCGTACGTTATCGGTGCCAGAAATAGACGCGGCCAGATGTTGGTCAACTATCTCGAAGCCAACCAGCTCCACGCCATGAAAACATTTTTCCTAAAAAAGGAGAAAAGGAAATGGACGTGGGCCAGCCCTGACGGTTGTACGAGAAACGAGATAGACTACATACTGGCGGACAGTAAATCGTCATGTATAGACGTTACTGTCCTTAACCGCTTCGATACTGGCAGCGATCACCGACTAGTGCGAGGTACGCTGAAGTTAAACCTCAAGATGGAACGGCGCAAACTCATCCACAAACCGCTGGCCAAGCTGAACATATCGGACGAGATGCTCGAAAATTTCGAAGCGAAACTCGAGGATGCTTTTAGCTTGGTCCCACGAGATGAGGATGCCAACATCGACAAGGTGTATACGGACTTCGTATCCGCACTAACGGACACTGCAGAGCAGCACTTCAGCAAAAGTCGACAGGCACCCCGCAGCAAGTTATCCGCAGAGACGTTGAGGCTCCTGGAAACACGACGGAATATGAAACCGGAGACCCGGAGCAGTGTCGTGCACAGGAACCTCAACAAGACCATAGGCAAGTTCATTCGCCGTGATATTCTCCGAGAGAACACGAAATTGGTTGAGCGCATTATAGAGGAAAACCGAGGCAGCAAAGTGTTTGCCCGTGCCTTCTCTACCGGCGCGGCGCTAACCAAATTTCCAAACTCGAGTGAGCGAATGGGGTTGTCACCGCAAGAAAGCCGGATATACTTAAGGCGGTGGAGGAATTTTATTGTGAATTGTATTTCGCAGCAATTCCTGCCCCGAGTCCAAGCAAACCAGTCGACTCTGATAGGCGTGCGCCGCTCACTAGACACTACACGGAGGATCTGCCCGAGATTAGTGACTATGAGATAAAGGCTGCCTTGAAAGGACTCAAAAAACACAAGGCTCCAGATGAAGACGGGATAACGACGGAGCTTCTGAATGCTGGCGGACGACCGATCTTGAAAGAACTGCAGAAACTGTTCAATGCAGTTCTTGAAAGTAGTGTAGTTCCGGCCGCATGGCGAAATAGTGTCGTTGTCTTGTTTCACAAGAAGGGGCATAGGGCGAAGTTGAAAAACTATCGACCTATCTCATATCTCAGCCACGTGTACAAGGTCTTTTCGAGAGTCATCACGAGTCGGCTGACACAGAGGCTGGATCAGTACCAGCGTCGTGAGCAAGCTGGATTTAGGAAAGGATACGGCACCATGGACCACATATTTACTGTGCGACAAGTGGTGCAAAAGTGCGAGGAATACAACAAGCCGCTCTTCCTAGCCCTCGTCGACTATGAGAAGGCGTTAGACTCAGTTGAAAAATGGGCTGTCGAAAACTCCCTCCTGAGGTGCAGAATCGACCACCGCTACATCGAGGTACTCCGAAATCTGTATCGGTCCGCGACGATGACTGTGAGGCTCCACGAAAGTACCCAACCCATCCCCCTTAGTAAGGGCGTAAGGCAGGGGGATGTGATCTCACCCAAGCTCTTCACGAACGCATTAGAAGATGTGTTCAAGACGCTTGAGTGGGACAACATGGGTATCAACGTGAATGGAGATCTTCTCAGTCATCTGCGCTTCGCCGATGACATTGTCCTTCTGTCAAATTCCCGAGATCAGCTTCAGACCATGCTGGAAGACCTCTATACAGCGCCGATGAAGGTGGGTCTGAAGATGAACCGGGACAAAACCAAGGTCATGGCGACCGAGGTTATAACGGGAGGACAAATCGTTATTGACGGAGAAGTGATCGAACAGGTTGAAGAGTACGTATATCTTGGTCAAATTCTGCGGCTTGGTAGACAAGGTCTGCTAAAGGAGGTCGATAGACGAATTCAACTGGGTTGGGCTGTCTTCGGAAAGTTAAAATTCGCCCTGAGGTCTGATCTTCCGCAAAATTTTAAAACCCGTATATATGACCATTTATTATACCGGTGAGCTCAGTAGGTCTAAGTAATCCAAGACAGGAACGACACTGCCTTGGAAACTTGTAAGGAAAGGGAAGGGGTCGATTTGTAGGATCATTTCGTCTTGCGAACGTTGAAGATAACAATGTTCTCCTGGCCCCAAGTGGCAACTTTTAAAAAATCTTATATACCCTATCAAACACATAACGTTGCGACTTGCTGGGCTATGCATCTCTGCTCTTCCAGTCCTTCGCATAACCTTCTAGCCCCGTATTGTCATCTGCATAATCGTGAATCATGCCCAGGGACCGTAAACCGTTAATGAAGATTAAAAATGACAGCAAAGAGCCCACGGGACACCAGCGTTAATTAAAAAACCGTCCGGCTTCGCACCATCAATGAGACGAGACGCTAATTATGTTTTTTTCCAGTTGATGTTGTTCTATACGAACGTGATCCTCACTACTATATCGGCGACCTATACAATGATTGCTTTTCAAGGCATACAAGTAAGGTTTTTTCTTATGGTTGACGGATAATTTATAAGCGTATTATCAAATCCAACATTCTCCTTTCCACCCCGTAATGTTATTTTAGGTCTAATACTCTGTTTGCCCTCTCTCCTGTACTAAAATATTATATCGATGTTTTTTCAGGGACAAAAATTAGCAATACACGGGTTCATGATAGGGATTCATCTAGTTGCATTGGAAGTGAACCTCGCCGCCGCCTGGATTATCGAGTACGTGATGTCAATAGAGCGTCAGTTTCAAGGACTTCTCTTAACCTTAGAGAACGCCGTGGCGAACGATACGCAGAGTAAGTTTCCTCACAAAACATAAACGAATCAACAAGACGTCGCTCAGTCTCATTCTGAAGCCCCATTATGAGAGTTTTTTTACATAGACTTGCAGTTCGCCAAGTCAACGACTCCGAGGTGTCCTGCAAATTTGATCCATTGCAGCTCCGTAGAGATATTGCTTCACTAAGTGTGGTCTATCGACTGTTCAACGGCGAATGCTCTGAGGAGCTGTTCGAATGCGACCTCACCATTTCACCACAGCACATGACTACGCGTAGCAGTCAGGGAATGCATCCGTTTACTGAAGAGCTGCCTAAAGAACTTAGCGCTCCAGTATTTCCGTTATCTTCCCCACTGCGAAACTCCGACATGTACTACCTCGCGTTGTATTTTCTGCAGTACATGAATTAGAATTTTTCAAGAAAAGCGTAAAACTATCGTCAGCCTCGGTAGCTCAGTGGTGCGGTCGGTCGGCTGCTGTTAAGCAACCCTGAGCGCGGTCAGTACTTGGACCGCTCGACCGTTGGAGTCGTTTAGTTCAATGAGGATCAGCAAATTCAATAGAAGTTATATCCACGTTGTTTCTTATGGCATAGGAATCTCATATCTTTTTGAATTATCCAAATCGGACCATTAGTTATGGAGATATTTATTAACAATAAACATAAGCCGTTTCTGCCGCTAAAACTCAGTGCGCCGCGGCTACGCGTGACGTCATTGTAATCTAGCAAGACCCGCGCCACAGAATAGAAAAGAGTACTCCGTACAGAAGCTGCTCTTTACAAACACTCACAAAGAAATAGCTACTCTGCGACGACGCGATAAAGTACAAATTGACTCGCACAGAGCTGCATGCCTAACCACGATAACCGCCTACATTTCGCTTCTCTTTCTGTCGTGTAACTCTATCTCGAAAGCGCGTCGTTCAGCGCGTTAAGGGCTGTGTCTTTGTGCTGTCTTATTGTGAGGATTAAAATTAAGATGATACCTACCAACTTTTATCGTTCTAGCTACCAACGATATGATATTTAGCTACGGCAAATTCATGCGAACAAATTCATGCATGCGTTAGCGTCACAATTAGTTTCTCACATCGAAGCGTGCATTGCGTGCAACCTTCCAGTGATAGTTTTGTTTGATCAATAAATTTAATGATCAATGATCATCTACAATGTACCTATTATCCTTATACGAATTAGGCCATACACACCACGCTGTTCGGCGTTATCTAACTAATGTTATTGGCAATATAATAATATCATTTTAAATCAGTGACCTCCTACTATATGAATACATAAATTACTAGAAATAAATCAAAATGCTACTAAACAAAACACTTGCCTTTCTTCGTCTCTCGGCAATGAAAAAAAAGACAAGTTTTCATTTGTCTGTTGACTTTTGCACCCGTCCACTGCACAATATTTACGTGATCTCGACATTTTCTAAATTCGAAAGCGCCACGCGCCCGGTCTGGCTGGATAGCGGTAGATTAGCCGCTACGCCAAGCGGTAGGCATTTAACTCGCGACCTTGAGCGAGTGACGAAGGCCTGTCCGCGCGCTCGCGCTAGCCAGCCAACGCGCACTCATTCGTCGAGGGCTGTATCTTTTGAACCGTAATATGTAGCCCGTTGAAATTTTCACAGAATATGTGTTATTATGGCCGATATAACAACAAATAATAAAAATAAGAAAAAGTAAAATATTAACGGGGGTTCCCACAGAAGAAACCAAGCGAGTTCGACCCGCTCTTGGCCGGTTTAAATAGTATAAATATTGCATTGTGCCGAAATGTACAAATACGTCTATCAAAACGCCAGAGAAACTGATGTACCGTGTGGGGCCGGTACTTTTAAAAGAATAGCCCCACTGCATCTCTCCCCGTGTATGTCGTAAAAGGCAACTAAGGGATATGACTCCCTTCTTATATTACTAGGTGGTAGGGTTTAACCCGCCCGGGTTGGTACTCATTTGGTTGGTTTGGACGAGTGTCCCATAATTCTATTAATACACTTGGTGACGAGGGTCTGATGATGGAGACAGGAGGTGGACAGTAGAACTCCTCAACCGTTACTAGTAACCCCCTCGAGTTTGGGCTCATTTGGATGGTTTGGACGAGTCACAGTGTCAAATATGACCATAAAATCGGACACGTCCTTTTTATTCCAGAAATTTATAGATTTAGTTATTTAAAATGCTAGAGTAAAACTACCCCGCCTCTGCGACTTTTAGTTTAGGAGAAATAAATTGTTGAAAATTACACTTTTTTAGTTTCGAAAAAAACGAAAAATAATTCTACAATTAAAACTAAGCTACTTATTTAAATTTCACTTAGCCTTGTTGTTGTTGTTAGGTTTGGGGTTGGCTCTAGGCCTGCAAACTAATCCCGCTTGGTTGGGGACCTTCGTGCAAAACCCCGCAGTCTCCAGCTATCCCAGCCAGCCTATGTCTTCCATGAAAGCCACAAGTCGACCGGGGTGTCTGCAGACCGCCGCAACGGAAGATGGGGAGCGGAGTATGTCCCTTCGTTGGTTGTCAAGCACACTGCACTCCAACAAAACATGCTCGGCCGTTTCATCCGTCGCCAAGCATCCTCTGCATAGTGGACTATCCGTAATACCCATCGTGTGTAGATGTTTATTTAGTGAGCAGTGGCCGCTCATCAGACCAACGGCTATTCTTAGCTTAGCCCGGGCCAGGCTGATAAGCTTCCGAGCCAGCCTTCGGTCTGGTTTAGGAAGGGCAGCTCTCGACTGTCTGCACTCTGAGAGACCCTTCCATCTGTCCCTGTGTTTCCGTGATGTCCACGCGTGCAACCAAGATCTCTGTGTGCTGGCTGACGGCATTATCACGGGTTCCGCTCCTATAGGTATAGTTCTGGATCCTCTTCGGGCGAGGTCATCAGCACTGTCATTTCCGTCGTCTTCGTTGTGGCCTTTTATCCACTGGAGGATCACCCTGTTATTATTACCTGCAACCTTCTCCAGGGCCCCACGACATTGTAGCACTAGGCCTGAGGTACACCTCTTGCTCTTCAGTGCCATAAGTGTCGCTGCGCTATCTGAGAGTATCTTGATAATGTACCCTGATACGCCCATCTCAGTCACAGCGGTTGCCGCTTGTAGCACCCCGATTACTTCCGTTTGGAAAACGGTTGAGTGTGCACCAAGTGGTACTGATCTGTTAATGTTCAGCTCCAGTGAGAAAATGCCCGCACCGGTTCCGCTGCTTGTCCGTGACCCATCTGTAAAGATTCTGAGTTCCGTCTCACTAGATGGGCCAGGGGTTCTTGGTCCTATTATGACCTCGAAATGTTTTTCGAAGACGTGGGTGGTGGGTATCCGATCGGAACCTGCCCTTAATAGGGGTAGTTCATTGCACATCGTGTTCAGGACACTTGTGTGCTTTACTGGTTCGTCCCCTTTCCATAATCCTAGCGCATTGAGCCTTAGTGCGGACGCCGCTGCCTCCTGTCTGACAAATAGGTCCAGCGGCGTCAGACAGAGCATGGCTTCAATGGCGGCCGTGGGTGTTGTGCGCATACAACCCGTAATGCCTATGCAGGCAAGCCTCTGCAGCTTCTCTAATTGCATCGTTGTGGTCCGCAGTTTGGATCTGGGCCACCAGACCACGGCTCCGTAAGATAGCATCGGTCTCACTATGGCAGTGTACATCCACTGAGTAATTTTGGGGGTTACACCCCATGTTTTTCCCAGCAGCCTGCGACACTGCCAGAATGAGACAGTCACTTCACTTAGCCTTATCAAAGACCCTTTTGAATATCCACATTTGAAAAGTTATTTGAGGCTGTGAAAGTTTACAGAAATCGAATTATATATTTTTTTAATTTTTTTTATTTTATTTTTTTTCTCCTAGATCCCGTAGTAGTAGGTGGAGATATTTATACCGAAAATAGTTCACTATTTCCTCTGTCCGTCAAAAAAAAACCAACGCCTAATTCCATGGGTTTAAGAAGTTATGCTCATTTTAGTGCAATTATCAAGTTTCGGGCAATAGGGTTGGCACTTTACAAAATCTTTTATTTTTCCGCAAAATGATGATATGGTCCCAGCAGTGGATGTATATGGACTGGTCAGTTAGTCAGTCAGTGTGTATGTGTTCACTGCTGGACATACGCCTGCCCAATTTTAAACATAGTAGCCGACATGAAATGAAGGGAAACGCTGACATGGCATGCATACCTAGTTCTCCCGGGCGGTTCTTCTATGGGCTGACATCACGGATGCTGTAGTGTAGGTGATTTAGCGAGCCGTGTCAGTTTCCATAAAAAAAAACAAAAAAAAAACAAAAACAAAAACCAAAACAAGCTAATTATTATTAAAAGAAATCACGAAACAATACAATAAAATTAATCAAATGTCAAAAATAAATAAATAAAAAATGGGAAAAATTTTATTCATTCTAGTAACAACCCTAGCCCATAGCGAATAACTCCTGTAACTTCTTAGTCCCGGTAATTAGGCGTCGGTTTTTTTTAACGGACAGAGGAGACAGTGAACTATTTTCGGTATAAATATCTCCGCCTACTACTATGGGATCTAGGAGAAAAAAAATAAAATAAAAAAAATTAAAAATTTATATAATTCGATTTTTGTAAACTTTCACAGCCTCGAATAACTTTTCAAATGTGGATATTCGAAAGGGTCTTTTATAAGGCTGAGTGAAATTTAAATAAGTAGCTTAGTTTTAATTGTAGAATTATTTTTCGTTTTTCCGAAACTAAAAAAGTGTAATTTTCAAAAAATTATTTCTGCTAAACTAAAAGTCGCAGAGGCGGGGGAGTTTTACTCTAGCATTTTAAATAACTAAATCTATTAATTTCTGGAATAAAAAGAACGTGTCCGATTTTAAGGTCATATTTGACACTGTGCGAGTGTCCCATACTTCTACTAATACACTTGGTGACGAGGATCTGATGGAAAAATCAGGAGGTGGGTAGTGGAACTCTTCAACCGTTACTAGTAACTCCTCGAGTTTGGACTCATTTGCTGGGTTTGGACGAGTGTTCCATACTTCTACCAATACACTTGGTGACGAGGGTCTAATGATGGAGTCATTAGGTTGACAGTAGAACTCTTCAACCGTTTCTAGTAACCCCTCGAGTTTGGGCTCATTTGGTGGGTTTGGACGAGTGTCCCATACTTCCACCAATACACTTGGTGACGACGGTCTGATGGAAACTGGAGGTGGACAGTGGAACTCTTCAACCGTTACTAGTAACGGTTGAAGAGTTCCACTGTAACCCCCTCGAGTTTGGGTTCATTTGGTTCGGTTTGACGAGTTTTCCATACTTCTACTAATACACTTAGGGACGAAGCTTTGATGATGGAATCAGGAGGTGGGTACTCGAACTCTTCAACCGTTACTAGTAGCTCCCTCGAGTTTGGGCTCATTTGGTTGGTTCGGACGAGTGCTCCACACTTCCACCAATACACTTGGTGACGAAGGTCTGATGATGTAGTCAGGACGTGGACAGTGGGACTCTTCAACCGTTACTAGTAACTCCCTCGAGTATGGGCTCATTTGGATGGTTTGGACGAGTGTCCCATACTTCTACCAATACACTTGGCGACGAGGGTCTAATGATGGAGTCATTAGGTTGACAGTAGAACTCTTCAACCGTTTCTAGTAACCCCTCGAGTTTGGGCTCATTTGGTGGGTTTGGACGAGTGTCCCATACTTCCACCAATACACTTTGTGACGACGGTCTGATGGAGACTGGAGGTGGACATCGGAACTCTTCAACCGTTACTAGTAACCCCCTCGAGTTTGGGTTCATTTGGTTCGGTTTGACGAGTTTTCCATACTTCTACTAATACACTTAGGGACGAGGCTTTGATGATGGAATCAGGAGGTGGGTACTCGAACTCTTCAACCGTTACTAGTAGCTCCCTCGAGTTTGGGCTCATTTGGTTGGTTCGGACGAGTGCTCCACACTTCCACCAATACACTTGGTGACGAGGGTGTGATGATGTAGTCAGGACGTGGACAGTGGGACTCTTCAACCGTTACTAGTATCTCCCTCGAGTATGGGCTCATTTGGATGGTTTGGACGAGTGTCCCATACTTCTACTAATACACTCGGTGACGAGGGTCTGATGATGGAATCAGGAGGTGGGTAGTGTAACTCTTCAACCGTTACTAGTAACCCTCTCAAGTTTGGGCTCATTTGGTTGGTTCGGACGAGCGCTCCATACTTCTACTAATACACTTGAGAACGAGGGTCTGTTGATGTAGTCAGGACGTGGACAGTGGAACTCTTCAACCGTTACTAGTAGTAACCCCCTCATAAGAATCGGTTCAGTAGTATAGTAGTTGAAAAAGTTGTCGCAAGATTTGAAACAAACAAACAAACAAACAAGGGGTCAAGCTAAAAACCCGTTTAAAAATAGTTTTTCTGGCGTTTTGATAGACGTATTTGTACATTTCGGCACAATACAATATTTATACATTGTGAAAAAGTGAAACGAGGAACAAATCGGACACTTAAATCAAACATAAACACTGCACGGCTTACGGTGCGGAGCGGCGTACATCCCAGTGACGTGACGTCACGTGACGCACTCTGCGCCCGCGACTAGTTGATATGGGCGCATTCATTTGATTGCTACTAGCTCATTATTGGTCGTACGACAAAAATAATTATACCAATATTTTGGATTTTTCATGGACTTCAATACTACATTCAAAACTAAAAACCGCGTTGATCCTCATTCAGTGTAGCCGACATTAAATGAAGGGAAGCACTGACATGGCACCTAGTTCACCCGGTGTTATGGCCTGACATCACGGATGTTGTAGGTGGTGTAGCCAACCGTGTTAGTTTCCATGAAAAAAATCAGGCTAAACACATTACACTCCTTTTGGCTTCGCCGTACGGGCGCGGCGCTCGCAGCGCCCGTTCGAAACCGAATGATTTTGGACGTCGTCGTCGGTACAACAATCCACGCTCTAGCGGGCCAGTTGGTAATACATTTTCCATACAAGTATTTACTCGAGCACGTTGTACTCGTATTACTTGTACGCAACGAAAGGTCAGAAAATCTTATAATCAAGCCACTGACCGCGTTGATTGCGATAATGATCGTGTTGATCAATACTTTCATCAATCAGCAATCAGACTTCTTTTTTTACTGAAATGAGACACTATGTGAAGAATATACCTGATACCTATTTATATTCTATTTTTACAGATCATGTGGATAAACCCTTTTTATGTTTCCGTAGTATGAGCACGGAAGCCTATTACTAAGCCTACGCCGTCTGTTTGCCTGTCCGTAAATAGACCGTAAAGAACAGCAGAACAGGGTACAGAACAGTGTTTTTTTTTTCTCAATATATTTTTTTGTTTTTTCTAATTTCCTATTACGAAATATTTCTTAAAAAACTCTGGCAGTCCTTATTTTGTGCATTGAGCGGTTGCCTTCGATGTATGACTGCATGCATGTGTGATAGGTGGGGTTGGGGGTGGTGGCGGAGCGTGGAGGCGACTGCTGGCGCTGTGCCGGCGGCGGCCGGTAGAGTTCACCGCGTGCAGCTTCTTCAAGCTGAACTACGCGCTGCTCGCCGGAGTGTTCGGCACTATGGTCACCTACACAGTCACACTCATACAGACCAACAAACACATGTAGCTTCTCACTATTCAAGCTGAACTACGCGCTGCTCGCCGGAGTGTTCGGCACTATGGTCACCTACACAGTCACACTCATACAGACCAACAAACACATGTAGCTTCTCACTATTCAAGCTGAACTACGCGCTGCTCGCCGGAGTGTTCGGCACTATGGTCACCTACACAGTCACACTCATACAGACCAACAAACACATGTAGCTTCTCACTATTCAAGCTGAACTACGCGCTGCTCGCCGGAGTGTTCGGCACTATGGTCACCTACACAGTCACACTCATACAGACCAACAGACACATGTAGCTTCTCACTATTCAAGCTGAACTACGCGCTGCTCGCCGGAGTGTTCGGCACTATGGTCACCTACACAGTCACACTCATACAGACCAACAAACACATGTAGCTTCTCACTATTCAAGCTGAACTACGCGCTGCTCGCCGGAGAGTTCGGCACTATGGTCACCTACACAGTCACACTCATACAGACCAACAAACACATGTAGCTTCTCACTATTCAAGCTGAACTACGCGCTGCTCGCCGGAGAGTTCGGCACTATGGTCACCTACACAGTCACACTCATACAGACCAACAAACACATGTAGCTTCTCACTATTCAAGCTGAACTACGCGCTGCTCGCCGGAGTGTTCGGCACTATGGTCACCTACACAGTCACACTCATACAGACCAACAAACACATGTAGCTTCTCACTATTCAAGCTGAACTACGCGCTGCTCGCCGGAGTGTTCGGCACTATGGTCACCTACACAGTCACACTCATACAGACCAACAAACACATGTAGCTTCTCACTATTCAAACAATAATGTTCACGATATTTGTTTCTTCCTAATTTGCTATGATAATTTCTCGATAAGTCTTATTATTTTACATTCGCCCCTAATGCCCTTGTTTTTTTTTTCACATGGCGCGCGGCGCTTCGACTTAAACTACCCTTGTTGGCGGGAAAATGCGTCAATTAGAATGTGATGTTTTTTGTGTTTGCACAATGTTTTCCTTATGGGTGCATTATGAAATAAAATTTAACTTTAGTGATCAATTTTGTTTTATTTCCTACATAGTTAGCAAACCTTACTATAGCTTATAGTGCTTACCTTAGCATAGTTACATAGTCTAGCTGAAATTTAAAAATATTATAAAAATTATTTAATTAAAATGCTTTTGTAATTAAAAGCTTTAAAAAACCGCCTTCAAAAACGTATGAAATAAAAAAATAAAAATCGAACCCTAGAGTTGAAGGCGGTCGGTTTTTAGCATCACCGCCTTCAACTCTAGGGTTCGATTTTTTTTTTATTTCATACATTTGTGGAGGCGGTTTTTATATTTTTTTAAATAGTTTTTTTATTTCACAGTTTTTTTAGTAATTTTTTTTGCTATTAATGTACTCGGCGGAATCGCTCGGCCTTCGGCCTCGCGATTCCGCCTCGCTGTCCAATCCGATCTTGACCAAAAAAAAATGGGACCACCTTGGAGTTAGACTGAACCAAACACAAAAAGAATCATCGAAATCGGTTCACAATTGGGGAAGATATTGCTGAACATACATAAAAAAAAAATACATACAGCCGAACATAGAACCTCCTCCTTTTTTGAAGTCGGTTAAAAAGAGACCATATTACCTTACAATTTGATAGGGTTTCCCGGTTAGGATTAGTACCACCGCACTGAACGAAACGTCTGTCGAAACAGCTATGTTAGTAGTTCGTGTTTTCCGTTCAGTTCATTGTAGCCGACATGAAATGAAGGGAAGCACTGACATGGCACCTAGTTCACCAAGGTGTTAAGGGCTGATATCACGGATGTTATAGGTAGTGAACGGTGCCAGATTTCATTAAAAAAATCCGGTTGTAGAGCGTCGTCCCTGTCGCGCAGATACGTGCGACAGGGACGTCGCTCTACAACCGTGTGGTCTCTTTCTAAAGCACGACACGCATTATTTTCTACCGGGAACTGTACATAATCTTACAATATTTCTGTACAATATTTCTTGTATGGGACCCCCTTAATTGTTTACTTTTTTTTTATGTAATCCGGTATGGGTGGCTGAGTCGGAGGGGCCAAAGCGCATGCTCCGACCAGCCAACCTCCGAGAAGGTAGGTGCCATACCGGAGACTTCCCTGGATTGCTGGCTATACTGGACTATTTTTATTTTATTATTTGTTGGCATATCCACCATAATAACATATATTCTGTGAAAATTTCAACCGGCTACATATCACGGTTCAAAAGATATAGCACTCGGACGGACGAGCGGATGGACAGACAGACAGACAGACAGGAAGAGGGTTCTCTTGATGGACCCGTGACTATAGTTGGGGGGAAATATATGCACTTCACTACACTGAAGCATGAGATCTATGCAGTCATGATGCGATGCATAGATGCATAGTTATAATAACACCGTGCTGTGTGACTAGTAAGGTGTGTAGCTGTATAGTTAATTAACGCTTTGCGTAGTCATTTGGAAACTTCGTCAAAAAGGTATGTTCGGTAATAAATTTAGTTTAAAAAGAAGTCCCCAGGCTCGTCGAAAGTTCGGTGCCTCGCCTGCCTACGGGCTCTCTTCGGGGTCGGATGGGGGTTTGGGGGGATGACGTCGTTCAGTGTTCTTTCTTGATTCTTTATTCATCATCCACAGACAGTACACTGCACTCGGATTCGTCATATTTTAACATTTAACATTTTTAGCATAGCTAGCATTCTATCAAAACATAGAACACGCCCTGAACACTGCACACTTCCTGGACGTTACAAAACGCGTGGAACTTGGTCTTGTATTATTTTAACTGAAAATTATTCGACAACATCCGTACAGTGTGGGGCCGGTACTTAATAGCCTCACTGCATCTCTCCCCGTGCATGTCATAAAAGGCGACTAAGAGATAAGGACAAGATACCGTGCTAAAGGGCGACAGGGTCGCCACCTCTCACCTTGGCACAGTACTTCCACCGAGTCATGCAGCATGTGGATCTTGGTGCCTTAGTTGCTGCTTGATCGATTGAATCTCGTTCGATTAATTTGCGAAACGTGGTGGTCGGTGTTGTTCTGTAATTTACCAGAGCTCTTGCAGCACAACACTGTGGGAGTAGCTGTAAAAGGTGGAGAGATGTTGATGTCTTGTATCCACCGGGGCGGCTGCGCAGCTGGGTGTTGTGTGGGCTACTGCCCAACGCTCTCAGTGAGCTAACTGTATATATACAGAGCGTATTTGCACATTTTAAGAATGCGTTGAGCGAATGTATGGAATTTGACATTTACGGTTCTGCGCCATCTGTTAGCGCATTCGTGAGTCAACTTGTTGTTTCTGAAGAGTACCGTCGTAAGTGGTTCTCGAGTTTCGTTCGGCTGTGGCCAGGTGACGCCACAGTACTCACCCCCAGTCATGAAGTTGGCATGACGATATGAGCCGAACGCCAGCAGTATCAGGATGACACGATGAGTGAATGACACGGTGAGTCGGTCAGACGTCCTGATGTCAGCGAGTGATGACGCGGTGAGTCGGCCAGTGGTGCTCGTGACTTGCTGGAGTTGCTGTCCTATGTTGTAACCTTGTCCTAGGCGGCTCTGTTTCTGGAGAGATGCGGTAGGACGAGGAGTGGCGCGGATGCGGCGTGCAGGGCGGTCGAGAGTGCTTGCTTGCTCGTGTTACCTACCGGTGTAACCTGCTGGTAGGAGGCCGGTAGGCAACTGATGTGACAAGCTTCAGAAGTTGCGATGTTCAATCACGTCGGATCACGTCGGGGTCACCAATGTGGGAGTAGCTGTAAAAGGTGGAGAGATGTTGATGTCTTGTATCCACCGGGGCGGCTGCGCAGCTGGATGTTGTGTGGGCTACTGCCCAACGCTCTCAATGAGCTAACTGTATATATACAGAGCGTATTTGCACATTTTAAGAATGCGTTGAGCGAATGTATGGAATTTGACATTTACGGTTCTGCGCCATCTGTTAGCGCGTTCGTGAGTCAACTTGTTGTTTCTGAAGAGTACCGTCGTAAGTGGTTCTCGAGTTTCGTTCGGCTGTGGCCAGGTGACGCCACAACACCACCGCACTGAATGAAAGGTCGGTCGAAACGGCTATGTAAATAGTTAGTGTTTTCCGTCCAGTTCAGTGTAGCCGGCACGACCGAAGGGAAGCACTGACGTGGCACCAAGTTCACCCGGTGTTATGGGCTGACATCACGGATGTGGTAGGTGATGTAGCCAACCGTGTCAGTTTCCATAAAAAAAAAAAAAGGTGATGTAACCAACCGTGTCAGTTTCCATAGAGTTAACCCGTACCACCTAGTAAGGTAAAAAGGGAAGGGACCTACATCATTACGTGGAATCCGAACCACGGTCAGCCTCTAATGGTCGAGCGGTCACCCATCCATCCACCCACCGACCGCGACCAGGTGTGTGCATACACACACCTGGTGGTGGTGGTGCGGTCGGTCGACTGTCGGTCGGATCATAGATCCGACCGACAGTCGACCGACCGCACCACTGCGCTACCGAGGCTGACAAATGCTATTCTATGCTATTGATATGAATGTTGTGCATGTGAGAGATGAACGCAATGTTTGGTTTGAATGTTTCCGTATATAAATGTTCGCAATAGCTGAGAGCTTTTATGATATGTTAATATTAAACGAGCTCCCTAAACTTCAGTAAAAACATTAAAAGCAACAGTTTAAGCAGCCCTCGGTCTCGCGAGTTTTGTTTAATTTTATTGTTCGGCGCAATCGCACTCCTTTATTATGCAAATAAAACCTCCCGCCACGTTCGGCTAACTACTCACCTGGGTCGCCTCGGAGGGTTAGCTATTTATGGGGATATCCGCGAGCGAGTACCCTGCGACTAAGCTCGGCCAAAAATTAACGAGCCTCTTTCGCGCGGTGCGGGCGCGGCGGGGGCGGGGGCGGGGCGTGACTTGCCGAACTACTCACAGACTGTGCCTAGGCACGCAGTGTACAGTAATCTTGTTAATTAATGCGAAAAAGCATTCATTTAATTCAATTGCTAATCTTACACCATTAGCGTGATTCGACGAATGCGAATGCGAATGCGAAAAATTTTGCTTGACAGTTCAGAACTTTCGACTGGGTGAACCGATGTTGATTATTTTTTTATTTGAAAGTTAGTGCTTCCCGTGTGGTCCTATTTCAATTTGGTCAAGATCGGATTGGAAAGCGAGGCGAGTATATTAATAGTAAAAAATTACAAAAAAAAATTTTGAAATAAAAAACTATTGAAAAAAATATAAAAACCGCCTTCAAAAATGTATGAAATAAAAAAAAATCGAACCCTGGAGTTGAAGGCGGTGCTAAAGCAAGTAAAAATGATGCATGAAAGAAAACATGATTGGATGATATCCTTTGTGAGTTGTGTAGCCTTCTTTAGCACCGCCTTCAACTCTAGGGTTAGATTTTTTTTATTTCATATATTTTTGAAGGCGGTTTTTATATTTTTTTAAATCGTTTTTTTATTTATCAGGGCGCTTACCAGTGCTAAGCGCTAACGGGATATTCATTATGAATTAATATTGCTAATGCTAAAAATATCACTAGTGTACCTACAGTACGACATACTTTACTAGGCACCCGGCGGCGTTGACGCTAGAGGCATGTTTGGGGTTGCAGCCCTCAGTCACTAAGGACTAACTGAGAACAGGAATGTTATTGTACATGCACGCTGTATCCCGAAAATCTGGGTAAGCAGAGCAATCGGTATTGCGCTGCAAGTACTCCTGTTAATTACAGCACAACACCAACCACCACGTTTAGCAAAGTATTAGGACAATATAACTATCAAGCACCAAGTAATGAAATAAAGGGAAGCACTGACATGGCACCTAGATCGGGTGTCATGGGCTGACATCACGGATGTTGTAGGTGATGTAGCCAAAGTAAATTCCTATATCCAACGAGCCCAAATATGGTGGATTTATCACGTGTAGTTTACGAGTTCCTATGGCTTCCTTCCGGCTCCATCATCAGGACCCTGGAAATAACATATGACTAGAGTACTTGCGAAGACAAATCCAACGAGCCCAAACACGGTCGATTTATCATGTGTGGTTTAGTAGAATTCCTATGGCTTCATTCCAGCTCCATCATCAGGACCCTGGACATCATATATGGCAAGAGTACTTGCGAAGACAAATCCAACGAGCCCAAACACGATGGGCTTATCATGTGTAGTTTAGGAGTTCATATGGCTTCCTTCCGGCTCCATCATCAGACCCCAACTAACCTTTTCCTTATCCCGAATTTCTCGTGTCGCTCAGCGACAATATTTTTTCGAATTCTGTAGATTTATTTCCAATGTGCTCGATAGTCGTGTGAGGCACGAAATCTGTGAGTTTATTTTTTCAAAAAGGTTGAGCTACAGGGCAAACCCTTAACCCCATCGTCTTTATTTTAGGCTCAAATTGTAGCTGACTAAATAAAATTGTCCAAAGGATTTTTTCTCGAATTGTTTTATATCATTCTTCTTTTTCAAAATATCGAGCGCCAAAATAAAAAATTCGGAAAAAAAAATTTTTTTTTTCACTATTTCGACCATAACTTTTTTAGTTTTTTACTTTCTCGAATAATTCTTTTTGCACCTTACAGCTCTCATGAGTACGCGTCTTTTCAGACTTTTTTTGGATATCATATCTTCACAACTCTCCGAGATATAAGGGGATCGCACTTTTTCGTGAAATCGGGGCCTATACTGGAACGAACCAAAAGACATTTTCAATGTCAAAAAACGTTCGAATAAGACTTCTGATTTGATTTGATTCCATGTCAAACCTCCCTATCTTTTATACACTCTTCCTTCAATCGCTCAACTACTTCCGTGCTCGCACTTACGAATTTATTGATGAACTATTTTTAAATCTCACCGCGCCGCTCACTCCCTCCGAGCCGCTGACAAATCTGTGAGTTCATCGGTGCGGCAAATCGCGGTCGCACCCCTCCCCGCACCTCGCCCCGTGCCGCCCGCGCCGCGGTAAACCGCATCATTTCCGACCTCGTCACGAGATATTCCGCTAGCACAGCGCGCTGCACTATCGACGTTTGGTATCGGCCGTCCGGGCGCCTCACTACCCGTACGCTCTGTTTCCGGCTTTAATTATGCGTTAGATTATCACTCGGCACATCTGTACCCCTGATCAGAATCTTATTTACGGCGTATCATTTTTCGAGGACCTCGAAACACTCTACTATAACGACGTAGCACTCTACTACGACGGCGGCGTAGCACTCTTTTGAGACCGCGTAGCATTCTACTACCACGACGGTGTAGCACTCTTTTGGGAACGCGTAGCATTCTACTACTACGACGGCGTAGCACTCTTTTGGGACTGCGCAGCACTCTACTACTACAACGGCGTAGCAGTCTTTTAGGACCGCGCAGCATTCTACTACCACGACGGCGTATAACTCTTTTGGGACCGCGAAAATATTTTTATAGGAGCGCGTAGAAGGGCCTCGTAGCAGCATTTGAGAGCACTGTAGCACTTTGAACAGCCACATGCACTGATTAAGCACCCACTCCTCATTCATAAGCGCAATGCAAACATTTATTAACATTTGTAACATCAGTCAGCCTGATAGCAGACAGGCACACTTTACCATAATGAGCTCTAACTACTCGCCCCGATTAGAACGCCGAATATATCTGGTCGGTAAACATGTTGTGATGTGACGGCTGCGCTTCGGCCTCGTGAATCACATCGAGCGATATCGGACCGTCGCGTCGCGTCGTTAGTCTAAACTGAAAATGGTTTCGGTGTTATCAATTAATGGTGTTGGTTGTTTAGTGTTCAGTTGAAGCGCGCGTGACCCCACCCCGCCTCGTGTTACATTACAATATACAGGTTGTTTCAGGATAGGGTTTCGTAATTTCAGGATTCGAAAGCACTGAATTTTTTTCCCAGTTTCGGTTATTTTATATTACTTTTTGGTGAAAATCGTTTCATCGACATTTGGTGGAAGGTTAACGTCCGCCTTTATTAAATAAAAATATAATGACTAACTTATATGCTTAACTAGTAGAATTGAACTACGACATGTATGTAAATTCCAAACACTTAAATTTGAATTTCATCAAAATAAAAAAGGGGCACAGCCTAGACCTAGACAGCACTGTTTCCAAATCTCCCCATAATCACTGTCCATTGAGTTTTAATTACAATTTAAAATTTTTGTATGAAAATAAAAATACAGAATTTCGATTTGAGTGATAAGCATTTTTTTCTTGTAAAAATTAGTACTTTCTATTCCTAAAGTTTCTAAAGCCTATCCTGAATCATTCTGTACAGAGCATTAGCTTGCGTTGTTTGGTTAGGCTGTTTTATCACTTAGAGCTGCACCTACTATATTATTCATCTGAGGCTTTCATTATCAATTTCATATTGGCTTCGGAAAGTATTTCCTATTTTCCGAGAGTTACTCCCTCAAAACGACCGCAATTCTCGCCACAACCTATTTGACAAGGGCACGAGATGGGAGCACATATTTGAACAGGTCGCTCAGTATCGGATTTAGTAACCCCGTGATTTGGGCGTTCAAAGGTTTCCAGCACTTCACTAGTCGGCGCGGTGAGTGAGCGCAGGACGGAGTTGTTCTCTCAGTGTGAGTGTGTCCCTCACACACGGTTGGCTACATCGCCTACTAGTGATGTTCGCTCATACATAACGCACTAATGTGCACAAAACACAAACTAGATATTTTATAGCCGTTTCATCAATGCGGTGGTATCAACGCGGATGGATTAAACCCTACCACCTAGTAAGATAAGGGAAGAAACCTACAGTTTTAAGTAAAATCTAAAGCACGGCCAGCCTCAACAAACGCACACTCCCCTATCCCCGCCCTGGCCACACTTTCCCCGCCCTAGCCACACCGTCTCGCCCCTGGTCACACTGACCCCGCCCTGGCCACACTGCTCCCTGTTCCCTGTTGCGGTACAAAAGCACACCTGAAAATTTATACATGGACCCCTTTTGTGCTTTTGTACCGCCTTCAACTCAAGGGTCCGAATATGAATCACAATATCGATTCATATATTTTAATACAATGACAGAGACAATTTCAAAATATTATTTAATACTTTTAGTACTAGTTTTTTTTTTTTTGGAAGTCGGTTTTATGTTTTTTAAAACAGTTTTTTGTATCAACAGGAATGGCGACTTTAGTTTTTGTCTTCGGTCTAAACACATCGGTAGAACTCAATGCGAAGTTATGAAAAGTAGAGAGGTATGTGATGGTGTTATTCAAAATAACATTCGCTAATTAGTAGGCAAGGGATGTGTCAACCCCGTCCTGTGTCCCTCGTGCTTGCGTGTCGTCGTCGCCTCCGCGGCCTCGACGACGGCCTGTGTAGGAAGGACTGAAATAACATTTTTCTGTTTCCGCACTCCGTGAGTACACACATCCTATTAACGCCTCCTTGTTTCTCTTAAATGAACGGCTAAACTCTCCATAAAGGCATATTACATACGGGTCGAGGCCTGTCCTCAAACAAACCACTAAGATTAGAAAACACCCTTACAAATCGCCGCAACTTATGGCGAATTACGTTTTAGCTATGTTGCTACAGAGGCGGATATTGCGTGCGACCGGGAAGTGAATAAGGGCGGGATGGAACTGGAAAGAATGTTATCCGGTCGATCTGTTTGCGAAGGATTAATAATTTATTCATGAAATTCGGACCTCACGAGTAGTAAGTGTCCTTCGCGTAGAGTAAACAGCTGCCAGAAGTGCCGTCACTTTTGTTCAGCTAAAACCGCGTCTCCTGCGAATGTTTTTTTTTTCGAAACATTACAGAGAAACATCGAAACATTGGGGCGTGGCCATACACATTTGTATGAAAACAAAATTTTTTTAGTGAAATGTTTCGAAAAAAACATGCTCAGGAGACGCGGCTTAACACAATATGACGTTTTTTTTTTTATATGGAATCTGACACCGTTGGCTACATCACCTACAACATCCGTGATGTCAGCCCATAACACAGGGTGAACTAGGTGCCATGTCAGTGCTTCACTTCATTTCATGTCGGCTACACTAAACTGGACGGAAAACACGAACTAGAAGTCGTCGTCATTAGAAATTGTGTGCATTAAACTTGGTGTACTTGAACTAACTTTAATGTAATACACTACAGGATGTATGTGCTCGGTACTTAATAAAAGCCCCACTGCATCTCTCCCCGTGCATGTCTTAACAGGCGACTAAGGGATAAGGACATGGTGCCGTGCATTAGGGCACAGGCAAGCCACCTCTCACCTTGGCGCGGTCTTTCCACCAAGTCATGCAGCAGGTGGACCTTTGTGCCTTATCTTATCCGAATACTTTGCTAAACGTGGTGGTCGGTGTTGTGCTGTAATTTACAAGAGTACTTGCAGCACAACACCGATTACTCTGCTTATCCCGATTGTCGAGACACGGCGTGTGATGTGTATGTATGTGTATGTTTTAGTCTACGTCACAAAGAACTGGTACAGTAGACCTGAAGACACTCATACCGGGATTTATGGAATTCCATCGAAATTCCCCAGTCGGAGCTGAATATTAGGAACGGATCTCTGTGCGCGATGACGGTGAAGTTCGAATACGGACTTACTGCCATAAGAATGATCTATAAACAATAAACTATACTTAATATGCACTTGTGATGATTAGTGTCAATTAATGTCAACATTGTGTGTTCTGTAAGGTGAAATAAATGTCTGAATCCACACAGCGCCTTGTCTTATCTGTTTGTACTTGTGAACAAAGATACAAATGTATGTAAGTGTGGTTTGTTTATTAGTTTGTTTTGTTTATTGCGAATGCAAACTTAAATGTATTTTTATGTTTTATAAAAAAAAATATTTAAATTAATATTTTATTCTATTCTATTCCATACTGGGGTGTGTATTATTTGTCAATATTTTGTGGTCGGTTGGTTGGTGGTGGCTGGCGAGAGTGGTGGATGGCCACGGCACTTGTGTGATGGTGTAATGTTCTGTGGTGCTGCGCCGCCGCGCGTGCGCCGCCGCCGCAACGCTGAACGATGTGAGCAAACACAATTTGCCTGAGGATCATCAAGTTTAGTGCCAGTATCTTCGCGGGCGCGCCGCGCGGGGGCGCGCGGGGGTGCGGGGTGCGAGGGCCGCGCGGTGGCGCGGGCAGCGTCGCCGCCGCCGCCGCCGCCCCATGGAGCTCCCTTTACGACACTTTTTTCAATATGATCTCATTTTGATTGGATATTTTTTGGGTAAAGCGGCCGAAATGGATATAAAATTTGATTTTATGAAAGCTTTGAGAAAATGGACATAAAATTGTTTAGCTATGCGTGGGCGGTCTCGAGTACAATATGAGGTGTACACCTACACTCGACGACCACACCAGCCGTCGTGCAATACTCCTCAATATACTAATGTTTTTTTTTTTTTTATAGAATCTGACATGGTTGGCTACATCACCTACAGCATCCGTGATGTCAGCCCATAACACCGGGTGAACTTGGTGCCACGTCAGTGCTTCCCTTCGGACGTGCCGGCTACACTGAACTGGACGGAAAACACAAACTATCTACATAGCTGTTTCGACCGACCTTTTATTCAGTGTGGTGGTACCAGCCCGGGCGGGTTAAACCCTACCACCTAGTAATATAAGAAGGGAGTCATATCCCATAATCGCCTTTTACGACATACACGGCGAGAGATGCAGTGGGGCTATTCTTTTAAAGTACCGGCCCCACACGGTACAGTACCAGTACAGGTATGTAAAATGCATGTCGTTATGTAAAATGCATGTCGTCGTCGTCGGCTGTATTTTAATCGACTGCGTTCCTTTTAGGGGGTTGTTCTGTATCTTAAACTGAGCCACTTTTGTTATACAACTTTTGGAATTTCCAAAAAAAAATATAACTTTCCCCATACATTTGGAGGTTAGGTCTGCCCTTAAATGTATGGAGAAAGTGATTTTTTTTTCCAATTTCCAAAAGTTGTAGAACCAAAGTTACTTAGTTTAGGATACAGAACAACCCCCTAAACGGAACGCAGTCAATTAAAATACATCCTGTATATTAAATATGTTCTATGTTCTTAACAAGAAACAACATGTCAGGTTATCACTAAGAATAATTATTTTATTATAACGCTTAGGTCTTTTACTTAACCTTTTACAGCGCAACACTGATTACCCTGCTTTTTTATGTAATCCGGTATGGGTGGCTGACTCAGAAGGGGCCAAAGCGCATGCTCCGACCAGCCAATATCACCTCCGAGAAGGTAGGTGCCATACCGGAGACTTCCCTGGATTGCTGGCTATACTGGACTAGAGGAGAACACAACCGAGGATACAACTGTTTTTGTTTTTTTTTTTATGGAAACTGACACGGTTGGCTACATCACCTACAACATCCGTGATGTCAGCCCATAACACCGGGTGAACTAGGTGCCATGTCAGTGCTTCCCTTCGGTCGTGCCGGCTACACTGAACTGGACGTAAAACACAAACTATTTACATAGCCGTCTCGACCGACCTTTCATTCAGTGCGGTGGTACCAACCCGGGCGGGTTAAACCCTACCACCTAGTAATATAAGAAGGGAGTCATATCACTATGCGGCCATCTTACATCCAGTACGGTGGGTACCAACCCAGTCGGCTACAATTTGAGCCTACCACCTAGCAAGGGGCAAGGGAAGGGACCCACAGTTTTAAACCGGTTCCGAACGGTGAAGCAGCAGGTGTAGGTATGCCAAAGAAGGTATGCACGTAAATTTTTTCGTTAGAAAAAACTCATTGGTACACGCCGACCGGATTCGAACCGAGGACCTCTCGCATGAGAAGCCGATGCCCAAGCCACTCGGCCACCCACCGCTTAGCCCCATTGTCGGGTTACAGCGTATTTTATGTAATTTAAAACTTTTTACAGAGCGAGTCGGGCGGCGGCGGCGGGAGCCGGCGGAGATGAAATAGAATATGCACGAAGTCGACGGAGCGCACGAATGTTGCGAAACAAATCGAAACTTTTACAAAGCGGAAAGATTAAACGAAAGCTTTCTCAAAAATAAACTATTCGATTTGTGTGTGAGTTCTTTGTAGTTGACGCGAGTCGGTGGTGGGGCTGCGGCCGAGGCCGCGCCCCGCACCCCCGCAGCCCCCGCCGCCGGCGCCCGCCCATCACTCGCCACCACCTTCGCAGCGCGATTTCGCGCCACGTCCACTGTGAATATAGTTATATTATATTATTTAAAAAACTATCAATTTAGGTACCTACAGAAAAACTATACTATTTACTGTATAAAAATGAAAAAAAAAAATTTTAACTCAAAAGCCTCTGTGACAGACGGTCCGGACATGGGAGTGATCTTATAAGAGTTCCCATTTTACCTTTTCAGGTACGGAACCCTAAAAAGTGTTTAGGGTATATTTATAGTTTTTAGTAAAAACTAGTAACATATAAGGCTATTTTGACACGTGTGCTTTTAATATAGCGGCCAGTGTTATGCTAATGTAAGGATATGTATGCGGCCTTTCATATAAATTACATCGCCCTTTGCGGCGCCAATAAACCGGTGGGTCACTATGAGCTCCTACTGCGGGGCGCGCCGCGCACTCACGAGGCGCGTGCGCAAGCATGTGGTGGACACTTCGCGTTTGTCCACCACTTTAGTCAGAACATATTTTGAGGTCATATCATATTGGCTCGTCCTCACGCTAGTCTCTACCTCTATTCTCGACTTATTATAAAATGGAACGTCTGTCTGTATGTATGTATGTTTGAGGTAACGACTGAACAGATTTTGATGCGGTTTGCAGGTCTGCGGAAAACAGTGGTTCCGTATCGCTGAAGGGCGGGAGGACTGGAGGAAAATTGGAGAGGCGTATGTCCAGCAGTTGACGCTTACACGCTGACTGACTGAATCTAGCTGCGATCGCGCCGCCGCTGCCGCCGCCGCCACCGCCTCCGCTGCTTCAGTCATTCCACTCTACATAAGAGTATACCGACAGGCTCCGTACTGGAGCTATGAAAAATGCCAAGTCGCAAAACCAATCGCTTATGACTCGCCCGTAATGTTCGCTCTCACGCTGCCACCGCCGCGGACTGATAGAGTTCATATCCCGCGTGATGGCGGTGAATAATCAAACAGCTCGCCAGCTCGCACGACCGCCGATTTACTGCGAGTGTGCGGTAATAATGGAATCAAGAATTACAAATTACAACCGGACTTTTATTTTGAATCTCGAATTTTGTTCATTAAGGTTGTTCAAGAAGCTTCATTAAGTTTGTTCAAGAAGCTTCATTAAGTTTGTTCAAGAAGGTTCATTAACTGTTTGTTCAAGAAGGTTCAAGGAACATTATGAAGCCTAATCATATCGATATTTCACTCATTTCTAAATTGTCAATAGTCCACAGTTAACATTGTTTACGATTCACGATTTACAAGGTTAATAAATGCATGTTTGTCATAAAAAAAAAACAATATTTTCAAGCATCAACATACTCGCATTCCACGTAAAACTGTAGGTCCCTTCCCTTCTTACTAGGTGGTAGAGTTTAACCCGCCCGGGTTGATACCACCGCACCGCACTAATTGAAAGGCCGATTGAAACGGCTATTTAAATAGTAATCCGTGTTTTCCGTCCAGTTTAGTGTAGCCGGCACGACCGATGGGAAGCACTGACACGGCACTTAGTGCACCAAGATTTTTTTGGGCTGACATAACAGAATATGTTATAGGTGATGTAGCCAGCCGTGCCAGTTTTCATAAAAAAAAATAATTAATAAATTAAGATGACACGTGTTGTCATCTTAATGTATAAAGCGGCCGATATCGGCCGCTCTGTAGGAGATGGGTTAATATTGTTGTTATATGTTACCCCGGGGTGGGAACATTGCTGTATTTTCTGCTTTCACTCATTATTTATCTAAATTGATAAGCTGATAGAGGCTTTCCAAAAATTATATTTTCTTTGTTCCTCGCTGCGGCCGACCTCGATGTGGCCCGGCGTAGGCCGATGGCTTTTAATGTTTTAATCAAATTACATGAATTATTCTTTGTGAGCCGCCCATTGACCGAGCGGTTTGATAGCGCAGCAGGCATATTGCAGGTTCAAGCATACAACGTGTACCAAAACTCAACGTCAAGCGGGAACCAGGGAGTAGGCCAGTTTATGACTACCCAGGGAAAAATAAGAAAAAAAAACGGAGTCATTTGTTTTTTAGAGCATTTTGAAAAATGTTGAAAATTTCTTGTACAACATTTTTAGGTACTACGACTACAAATTTGCAAATATAATTGTTAAAATTGTTTTATTGGTAGCCTAAATAATTCTACTATTGATCAGTATCCCAAATAAAACCAAAATGCCTGTAGTTTTACCAAAAAAAAATATTCACTTCAAGTTTTTCCCTGGCTAGTCATAAACTGGCCTACTCCCTGGTTTCCGCTTGACGTTGAGTTTTGAGACACCTTGTGTACGGCTCCCTAGCTCCACGATACTTCGATATTGATTGTCAAATTCCTGACAGCTTTTTCTTAAAAGTCGCGGCATTCACTACCGCGCCGCCGCCGTCACCGCGCCCCGCTGCTAGCGGTCGCGACGCGACGCCGTCGCTCGTCTCCGAGGCCGGCACGGCGCGGCGTCGGCGTCGTCGTTGGCAACTCCTGCGGAAGAAAAGGTTTAATGGCATTTCCAATTCCGCTGAAGTACTCGAAAGCAAATTCCTTTTTTAAATTTATTTTGGGCTCGGCGGTGGCCGCCGCGCGCCGCGCCCTCTGCCGGCAGTAATGGGCTTAGCCTAAGTTGGAATTGTGGAATGTAAAATAGAAATAATAGCACTTAATAGGTCCCACTGAAAATTGTTATAATACTTCTTTCTATATTACAGTATTTCTTCTTTCAGTGAACAGGGCTAGCCCACATAGCAAAAAAGTCCGGTCTTGTCGCGGTGTGGCCCGATCGTTGTTCTGTTGGCTAGCCATTCAAAGGTGTCACGCTACCAGCATATTATTGGGCACTGTGTGACCGTCGGCTGAGTTAGACGAAATATTTTACTTAAAGGTAGCCTATATTTAAATAATTATTCTATACTTTATATAATAATTTTCCTATATAATAAATAAAAAATTTGCCCATTATATAGAAGAAATAATAAAAATATATAAAAAGTGAAAAACTAAGGAGGTCTCCATAGATTTTTCCGTGGTGCGGAAACTTCGGTGCGCGAGTCCGACTCGCACTTGGCCGGTTTTTTTATTATTGTTCTTTTATCTTAAAACCGTCAAAATTGGTGTGATTATAGTGCTGATTCTGAGGTAAAATAATATTGGTAATAAAAATTATGTTCATAAAATAAAACCACAAATAATAAAAAATAATAAAATAAAAACTAACGTGGTGGTGCGGATCCCTCGCGCGACTCCGAATAGCTTAATAACCTATTAAACGTTACTTACCACTGTAACGTTGTAACTAACAAAGAAACACTAATTGTGACAAGTTCGAGTGCAGCCTTACTGCCATAACAATGCTCATAAACAATAATAAACTGAAGAACTCGCTCCAGCGAGCTGTCCCCTCGCGCCTCGCGTCTCTCTCCTCTCTCCTCTCTCCTCTCTCCTCTCTCGCGGAATATTATGTAGATCGCCGTTGGTTTGTAAACATTCAGCACAATTGGATTGAAAAAAAACTCCTAAATCTTCATAAGGACGCGACGTCGTCCGCTTCTCTCCCGCCTCGCGTCATATTCTGAAATAAAACTTTGCTAATTTTGTTCAAACTGAAATAAATGTCCCCCGCATTCCTCCTTGTACACGTCAGATAGATTCATGGTGCCGACGCGGCGCGGGGGCGCTGCGTCCCCGCCCCACCCCCCGCCCCACCCCCGCCCTCACTCCGCGCGCCGCCGCGCCGAGATTTGTTATTCATTTAATTATTTTGTATTTGTACGTGGCCGAGAGAGGAGACTCCAAAGTCGCGAATCGTCTTTCCTCTTTCCGGTGTTTTATTCGCAACATTTGTAATTTTTTTTTTTTTTTGTAAAAGGATTCCAGACCCGACCCGGGGGCGAAGGCGGTGGCGGGCCGGGGGCGGCCGCTGAGAAATAAACGCAAATCGCGGTTGTGGACAAAAACGTCAGGGAAATGTGAATAAAGCCAGATGCCTTTGGCGTTTGTTACGAGCTGCAATATTCATGTGTGCTGATATATGTGAAGGTCGCCGTCGTTTTTTACACGAATAAATACTTGTAAAAGGCAATTTTAAATAAACACATTATAACGCACTACATATAAATTCGTTTTCCAAAATTCCGTTTCAACAATTAACATTTACATTAACATAACATTTATATGAACAAATGACACAGTTACATAGTACATAACACAAAATATACTTTGGAGAGACTATACGAAAGACCCTGCTTCCCATAACACAAGGAATCCATGAGGGCTCCATGAAAAAATAATGCTTACTATACATGTAAATACAATATTTTAGGTACTAACACTACTAACCACTATTGTTGTTCTAATTAATTATAAGAAAATTGTATGTTACCTACCTTTTTTTTTTATGGAAACTGACACGGTTGGCTACATCAACTACAACATCCGTGATGTCAGCCCATAACACCGGGTTGAACTTGGTGCCACGTCAGTGCTTCTCTTCGGTCGTGCCGGCTACACTGAACTGGACGGAAAACACAAACTATTTACATAGCCGTTTCGACCGACCTTTCATTCAGTGCGGTGGTAACAACCCGGGCGGGTTAAACCCTACCACCTAGTTATATATAGAAGGGCGTCACATCCCTTAGTCGCCTTTTACGACATGCACGGGGAGAGATGCAGTGGGGCTATTCTTTTAAAGTACCGGCCCCACACGGTACCTAATGAAACTTTCATATAAATAAAATTTTGAATTTTGAATTTTGAATTAACAATTAGCAGGTAACAAACTTGTAGCACGAAAGTGTTATACATAGATTGTTGCTTGCTACCACCGCACTGAATGACAAGTCGCGTCGGTCGAAACTGCTATGTAAATAGTTGGTGTTTTTCGTCCAGTTCAGTGTAGCCGACATGAAATGAAAGTAAGCACTGACACGGCACCTAGTTCACCCGGTGTTATGGGCTGACATCACGGATGTTGTAGGTGATGTAGTCAACCTTGTCAGCTTCCATAAAAAAAAAAGAAAAAAAGATCCTCATAGAACCCTGTCACACTCTCCGCTACTATTGCTCTAGCTAGTATGACTGTATGGATTGTGTGTGATATAGTACTGTATGGATATAGTATGGAGTTGGTATATCAATAGCCTGTTTTATCAGTAATACTATGGCCACTGCTCTGACGAACTGCTCGCTTCCCTTATCCCTCCTCCTCCTGTTCACCTTCGCCAAACCCGCCATACTCTCGCTGAACACCCCTTTGTAGTCGACATAAGAGCTCTTCGAACTGCACGATTCTCTAAGTCTTTCTTATGTCGCACTGCAAAGGTATGGAATGGGCTTCTGGGGAATAGATATGCCCGGAAGCCCGTTCTTTAAGCCTAAGACAATCCACGGATCTCAATATCGCGGGTTAATAGCTTTTCCCTAGCGATATTAGTCCGCCTACAAGCCGGACTGGCACCTCCTCGGGGGTGAATTTGGCTGCTCCTGAGGCTCCGACATCGAGCATAGCCACCCAGTTCAACAGCAATAAAAAAAAAGTAAAGGCAGATCATTAATCGCTAGAAGGACTCTAGAACCTCTCACCTATTTCACGTGGAACGTAAATTTCAGCGTCCGCTCTCCTTGCTTGCTCTTTTGTTTTTATTTCCTGTTAAGATAATGAAAGAAGCTGCGGAGCGGGGGAGCTCGATAACAACTTCCTGTAGACAGGTGTATACTATAGTATACCAGTAGCTATATACCAGTGAGTATTCGTATATAAAGAAGTTGCACAAATGTATTTGTTGATATCGTTTGATATCACTATTCCTTGAGATGTCTCAACGACGTGTCACGTGCTCGTAAGTACATAATTAAAGTACTGTTTTATAGACCGAAGGGAATCACTGACATGGCACCTAGCTCACCCGGTGTTATGAGCTGACATCACGGATGTTATGGGAGATGTAGCCAACCGTGTCAATTTCCATAAAAAAATGTATTTCAGTTGATGACTGCAACTTCGTTCGCATAATTTTTTTGAAGTTTAAGTTTTGAACTAATGTCTAGTACCTTTATAATGCCGCATGGTATGCATCTCCCCTTTTGTGGCACTTATAATGTAAAACAATTTTTTTAACGCAAAATTATTTATTTAGATATTTTTTTTATATGAATAATATTTCAGCATAATTATGCACAAAGTGGTCTAAGTGGCGTCTTTAATGGTAACAAAATACGACAGGCAAACTAACAAGAGATATTATCTGAATTTTAACTTTATTTTCCAACCAATAGCATGGCTTAAATTATATCTTCAATGACACGTCAATGAATTGACGAGTCATTGAAGATTGAGGCGCCTGAATTCAGCCGCCTCGCGTAGTGGCGCGGCGGCGCGGCGGCGCGGCGTCGTCGGCAGAGCGTGTGTGGAATAACGTAGAGAGCAGGCTCTCGACAGACAGGGAGCAGGTTCGCAGCCCGGCGCGTCGGCCGCGTGATTAGCTGGACCCGATTCTCCCGCCCCGCCACACGCCGTCATTACTCCGCGACTAATCGAATCTACCGACCGCGTCGCGCCCGCGCCGCCGCCGCCGCCGCCACGCCGCCCGAGGCGCTCGCACACGAGCCGATGCCTCCGCACGGTCCGCTCGCCTCCCACGGCCAGCAGTGGGTGGCCGGTGGTTTGGGCATCGGCCTCTCATGCGAGAGGTCCGCGGTTCGAATCCGGTCGGCGTATACCAATGAGTTTTTTCTGGTGAAAAAATTTACGTGCATACCTACGCCTGCTGCTTCACCGTTCGGAACCGGTGTAAAACTGTAGGTCCCTTCCCTTACCCCTTATTAGGTGGTAGGCTCAAATTGTAGCCGACTGGGTTGGTACCACCGTACTGGATGTAAGATGGCCGCATAGCAACCTCGGTTGTGTTCTCCTAGTCCAGTATAGCCAGCAATCCAGGGAAGTCTCCAGTACGGCACCTACCTTCTCGGAGGTGATATTGGCTGGTCGGAGCATGTGCTTTGGCCCCTCTGACTAAGTCACCCATACCGGATTACATAAAAAAAAAACAGTGATAAATTATTTCACTATTGTAGGGTTCCGTACCAACAACTGTGCAGCTGGTGCAACTCTATTGTCCGTATATCTGTCTGTTTTTACGTTTTTTTTATTCATTGATCCTTAAATTGTTGCTTACATCACCTACAATACCCATGATGCCGTCCCACAACACCTCGAAGAACTAGGTGTCATCTCACAGCATATTTTCTTCGAATCTACTAGACGAGAAAATATGGTACATATATAAAGTTTTAATTACCCAATGACGAATAGCGTAAATGAAAGAATTTTTATTTTGGGGGACAAAACGTTAAAGCATTTTTTTTATGTTCATCATACGACCTAGCTACATATCATTGATAAGAGTTCATTATAACAAATACGAATATGTGTTTGTTATAATTTTAAAATGCATAGGGGACATTACAGGGGAATATAGGACCTCTCTTTTAGTTTACAGAAAAACCTAAACACAAATCCTAAGTTTTAAAGTTCTCACGAAAAACGGAATGGTAAGGAACCCTCTCTACGCGAGTTCGACTCGCACTTGACCTTTAATTTGTCGTGGTTAATATAGATATAATTGTAAAAAATTTAAAGGCCTTGCATTCTTCAATATTATAATCTCCAGTGACCCAAGTCACCGTTTCTAAAACCAACCATAAACCACTACCGCTCTAGTCTAAAGGCAGATTTACACTGTTACTCACTTGCGCTAGTTCATTAGCAAGTCAGCGCTGAACTCCACAAGCGTCATTGACCTCGTGAACACGCTGAAGTCGCTGACGTTTCAGACTTCCTGAACATGTATACTAGCTGACTACAAGTAAATTAGGAGATTCAGTTTTCGGCGTCAGCACTAACGCTAGCGGCTGGCTCAATGTAGACATGCCTTTATCTAGAGCGCGCGCGGTACCTGGGCGCACTGACGAGGTGGAGAGGCGCGCTCGGCCGCCGCGCGCCGGTCCGGTCGACGCTGACATAAAGTGTGGTTAGCGGCGTCCGTAATCACCCCGGAATCGGCAGGCAGCCCCGGCCGGGCCGCATATTTCCAAAGTCTAGTATGCGAGTTGCTCTGTTTGGTCGTGTTAACTTTGGCGGGAAATATAAATTTCGGAAGCGAACCTACTGAATCCGATATTCGTTTGGTCGTTTATTACTTTGGTGGCTCAGTGTTAGAGTGTAGGGTTTATTTTTTCGATCTCGGCCATGGGTTCGTGTCCCTTTTGCCAATTTATTTTTTTACTTCTTTTTTAAGCAATGTTGGGTGTTAAAATTATGTTATGATTATTTTTTTATAACCCCCTAAAAAAAATTTATTTTCGGAAATATGTACTTCCGAAATTTATATTTCCCGCCAAAGTTGAGACGACCAATCAGAGCAACTCGCATACTAGACTTTGGAAATATGCGGCCGGGCCGGACTCGAGGCGGGACTCGAGGCTCCAGCGCAGCGCCCCTACTACGCCGCGAGCTCATTACCGATGATACGGGCACTCCACACTCACTCTAGCTGCTGCCGTTCCGATGCTTACGCCCGCGCATGCCCGCCTGTCGTTAGTAATGCCTAACTGACAGGTAAGTTAGTGAGTTAAGAGTTTGGTCGTAGATGCTTTAGTGACCGGGTTTTTATATTTCTGTAGTACGGGCACCGATAGACACCTACGAATAGATGGCGCGATAACGCGTATCGCGCTTACTATAAAAACTTTTATTTCAAGCTTTTTAAAAAAAACCGCATCCAAATCGGTCCATCCGTTTGGGAGCTACGATGCCACAGACAGAAACACACACACACACACACACACACACACACACGTCAAACTTATAACACCCCTCCGTTTTTTTCGTCAGCGGTTAAAAAATAATGGAATACTCGTAAATAAATTATATTACAGGATATTTTTTTTGCCATTCCGGCCCTTTCTGTATTAAAAACGAAGTAAATTAAAATAAAAGGTGGCAAAATTGAAAAAAAAAATGAATTCTGTCTATATTTTCGGCAATACCTAAACTCAAAATGTATGGAGAACGCAATTCTTTTTCAAGCGAAGCTTTTTAACGCACGTTTGGGATGGAGAATTAACTCACAAAAAGTTAAACGTCGCAAAAGTGCGAACGGAAATTGCAACGCTCTTCAATGGCAAATTTATAATTGCATTTAAAATACAATGCGTCAGAAGCTTCGCGTGTTTGGGATGTCCCATGACAACTCACCTTTTTATTCTAATTTCCCCAGTGTCCTTTTTTTTTAATCTATAAATTTGTTTATAATAAAATAATAATAATAATAATAAAATCTTCTTTATTCAGGCACTTGGTCCCATGAGACAAATGATACACGTAAAAACATACACACACAAAAATTAATAAAAAATAAGCATAAACATAAACATACATAACAAACAAAATATTATATAGCAATAAAATCGGTACAGTACAGCCTAGCAGAAACTGCCTGTACGATGTGGTTATCAGACCGAGCCACCCGTTCCAGAAAACCAGCTTTTCGTTTTCTTAACAGCCCGTAGAAGTCGTCGAGCCTATTCTCAGCGAACATGCCAGACGCGCTACACCTCCACGGTAGGCCCAGCATACAGCGCAGTGCATTATTGTACTGTACACGCAGCGAGTTGAATGCTCGCTGCGTGTAGTTGCACCACAGCTGCGCGGTGTAGAGCGCCTGGCAGTACGAGCTGAACAACGTCAGCTTTACTAGCCTGGAGCACTGTGTGAATCGACGCGCCAGCATGTTGCTTTTCATAGCGAGCACGCGACGCTGACGCTCCATGTCCTCGTCGTCCTTGAGCCTGTCTGTTAATATGTGGCCCAGGTACTTAAACTTTGTAGCAATTTTCAGTTGAGAACCGCGTAAAGTTATTGGCGGCACATGATCTGGACCTCCACCGTATTTAAAGATCACTACCTCTGTCTTCTTGACATTGTATGTTAGGCCGTGTTCCTCCGCGTATCGCTCACAGATACCTAGCAGTTTACGAAGTCCCTTCACAGAGGGGCTCAGCAGCGCCATGTCATCGGCGTAACTAAGGTTGTTGACACAAACGTTGCCCAGGAAGCAGCCGACTTTGGCACTGCTGAGCTCCTCTATGAGCCCGTTTACATATAGGTTGAACAGGTCCGGAGACGTGAGCCCGCCCTGCCTCACACCGCACTTCAGTCGGTATTCGTCGGATTGTGCATCCCCCCATCGCACTACGTTCACCTGGTTTCCGTACCAGTATCTCAACAGATTGGTAATCTCATCCGGTACCTTAGTCGCGCGTAGCTTTTTCCACAGAGTGTCGTAGTCGATTGTGTCAAACGCGCGACTAAGATCCAGAAAACATGCGTAAACTGAAGTTTTTCGGCTTAGGTAGTAACGAACCGTATGTTTCAATGACAAGACAGCCATATCTGTTGAGAGACTGGGACGGAAACCAAACTGTGCTCCATTTAGACTGAGTCCTTTGTATATTTCCGGTTGAACTAGCCTTTCAAACACCTTCGAGAAAACCGTGGCGAGAGATATAGGCCTGTAATTAGACAGACTCGAGACGTCTCCGGTCCTATTCTTAACTATGGGCACAACTACGGTTCTCATAAAATCATGTGGTAGGTATCCGTGAGAGACACATGAATTGTACAATTGTGATAATTTGTCGTACAGTACAGGCCCAGCATTTTGCAAGTGCTCCAGGCTCAGCGAGTCATGGCCCGGCGACTTCCCGCGCTTCATTTTGCGTACGACCATGGCGACATCTTCCGGTGAGAAACGCAGAAATGTTACGGGTGGCGGCGGTGGTGACGACGTCGCCATCGTCTCCACCGGTCGCACAGCCAGGCTTCCGCATCTGCGTTTCTCCCCGGCATCTGTCGTTCCCGTGGCCGCGCTCGATCCCTCCAAAGGATGGTCCACTTTGAAATTATCTGCAAACAGGTTAGCAATTTCGGACTTATTCTGTACTCCGTTTACAGTTAGCGATAGGCACGGCTTACAATCTAGTTTCGTGGCTTTCCAGAATTTGGAGAAATCTTTATTGGATCGGTGACTCGATATGATATCCATTTTTATTTATACATAATTAACCCCCTAAATAACCCTGTTATGAATTAACTCCGTTGTACGACCGCCCATAAAACTATCAAAGAATTTAAGTATTAGTATTTTATTATACACAAACGCCGATAAATTATTTTATTACCTTTCTTTGGAATAAAACAAAAATTAATGAAGAACTGAAGAATGAAAGCATTGCCATACTGAATTTGCATTTATGTTTACGAAATATTGTTAATTTTGCGTAGCGCATTAAGAATCCGAAGCTTTGTATTATTGTCACTTTGCAGTAAACCGAATCACGTGAAAAACATAAATTATTTTAGCATCCCCTCCGACCGACCGGCGGCGGGGCGCGGCGGACCGGCGAGCCGGCGGGTTTGGACGTCATTTGAAGTAAAGAGATGTCGCTTTATATTCTAGAGAAAAAGTCGAGATCGAGATTAAGACAATCCCGCTAAGTCCGTTACGGGCTAAATGCTATCTAAAATCTTACAAAGCGGAGGCCGTAAAACAAAGTTAAGCACTTTACCAGCACTCAAATTACGAGCCGAAACTCTGTCATTACCGGCCGAGCGGCGACACTCTAATTCAATAAAACCTTAAATAACTTGTGTAAAAAAAAGCCGTAACACGAAAAATGACAGCGAAAGGCGATTACAGAAAATTATGTGTTCATTCGCTCCCGAGCAGGCGCAGGGTCGGCTCCGCTCCGCGCTCCCTTCACTGTACCTACCGCGCCCGCCCGCCCGCGCCAGCTGCGCCATGTTTGTATTGAGAGGCAGCTAATCGCCGCTCGACCCACACAGGCGTTGTTACACCATTATTTACTGCTTCATTGTATTAATTATCTCCCCTATGTCCCGCCCGGCCGGCGGCGAGAGTCTTCGCCCTCCGTGCTCCTGTTCAGAGCGCGCAAGCGAAATGTTTTCAAACTAACGGTCCCAGCTTTCAGCCGCATCGTTCGAGCGCCGACCTCGGAAGTAATCAAAACAAACTCGTTTGAAAGTTCCAATCTAGCGCTTACACCGCGCCGCCTAAATCGCTTACTAGCGTATTGATATTGCAGCTTTTTTCATTCCTCTGTTTGCGAACCGGCTACAAGCAGCTCACAAATACTGAAACGACTGAAACAATCGCTCCAGCGGCGGAGTTGCGGCGGCGGCGCGGGGCGGGGGAGGCGGCGCGCGGCGGGGTCGAGTCGAGCTGCAACGAATCACGTTCATTTGCAGTCCCTCTCATGCACTACGCAGGTCGTCCGATGTGTTTCCAATATGTAGACTTTCTATTTGTATAATATATACAGGTCGTTTCAGGATAGGCTTGAGAAACTTCAGGAATAGAAAGTACTCATTATTAGAAGAAAAAAATCCTTATCACTCAAATCGAAATTCCGCATTTTTTATTTATAAAAAAATTGGAAATTGCGTTAAAAACTTGATGGACAGTGAGTGCGGGGAGATTTGGCAACAGTGCTGTCTAGGTCTAGGGAGTGCAATGACCCAGTCCAGTCCCCTTTTTCTTTTGTTGTCATTGAACTATCAGACATCAGTGTTTAGAATTTGCCTACATGCAGTTCAATTCTACAAATTATGTATGCAACATACCCATTTCTATCCATGAGTTTGTGATAAATATTTTTTATTTAATAAAGGCTGACGTTAAGGCTCAATTCACACTGGGACGGCAGCGGCCGGCAGCGTCGTCGCGCGCGGGAGCCCGGCGCCTCGGGCGCGGCCGCTGGCAGCTGCGCGAGGCGCCGCGCGGTTTTCAAGCGATAGATAAAGTTTAAAATTATTTCACACCGAAAGTGCGCGCCGCGCCGCTGCCGTCCCAGTGTGAATTAAACCTAACAGTCCACCAAATCTTGATGATACGATTTTAACCAAAAAGATCTATACAATTGGCGAATCTGGGAAAAGTTTCAGAGCTTTTCATCTTCAAATATGGACCCTTTTCGAACCACGAAGTTACGAAACCCTAATGCTGAAACAACCTGTACTTTTACCGTTTAATATGTCAATCAATTAACTGTACGAATAAAAGCCTCAAACACTCTAAACAACGTATGCGTCTCCATGAACAATATGATATGATATAGGAAAGCAGCGGTGACTTGCTTCGACCCTGGACCAATGAAATAAATAAAGGTCTCCTTCATTGTCGCGCCGCCCCCGCGCCGCCGCCCCACGCCACGCACCGTATGGCCGTGAATAAACCTTAATAGACGAGCCTAAATCATCGCTACAGTTATTGGATGTTATTAATATCGGCCGCGCAGAATTGGTTCACTTTTGTCGAGCGACTCTCTTATGTTGTGCTGTGTTTTGCGCAGTTCTGTCTCGCTGTGAGGCTGAGCTACGACAACTACTCAATGCTCAATTTTATTTGCTTTTGAGTGAACGTATAATAAATAGAAAAATAGATGGATAGAAAATGTTTTATTGCTCCAAAAAACATTCAACAGTAATAAGTACATTAGAAAATTTACGGCGGACTTATCCTTTAGAGATTTTTTACAGTCAACTTAACTTTTTTTCTATAATGCACCACACAATCAGAAGAAAAAAAAACTTAACACATAATATATTACAAGGATTGAAATACTCTAGGGCAAACACAACATGATCAAATCGAAATAAGTAAGCAAAATTAAACACGCGTAACTTGTAAACGCGTAAATTTACAAAACTGAAACATTAAAATTATAACAAAAAAAAGTAAAAAAATAAGTTCAAAAACTAAAACCCGACTACTGAAAAATCACGCTCTAAAAAGTATGAAACAAGAAAATGTTCTCATCTGAAATTGTTATGTACAAACTATTCAATATTTTATCGTCTATTAAATAAACAACTTACACGTAGTATATTTTAATGTATTTAATAAATATTCATAGTGTTGTTCAGAGGATAGCCGTGGTCGTATGCCACTTTGCCCTATAGGGTAGGTGGCATACGACCACGGCTATCCTCTGAACAACACTATGAATATTTATTAAATACATTAAAATATATTACGTGTAAGTTGTTTATTTAATAGACGATAAAATATTGAATAGTTTGTACATAACAATTTCAGATGAGAACATTTTCTTGTTTCATACTTTTTAGAGCGTGATTTTTCAGTAGTCGGGTTTTAGTTTTTGAACTTATTTTTTATTTTAATTATTTTGGGGATATAACTTCGTGATAAAGTATTTGCAGAGCCGTTTTACATGTTTTGTTTGTTTAGGTTTTACTGTTTTATAATTTTAACATGTGTACCATAGTCCATAAGGGCAAGCTGGGTTCAGGTAAACGATAAACCGACTCGAAGAAAGTAAGTAACAAAGGGCGAGGCCGAAGGCCGAGCTGCGTTCAGGAAGACGACAAACTTTCTCGAAGAAAGTAAGCAACTATGGGCGAGGCCGAAGGCCGAGCGGCGCTCAGGAAGAGGATAAACCATCTTTAAGAAAGTAAGTAACTGAGGGCGAGGCCGAAGGCCGAGCTGCGTTCGGGAAGACTATAAACCTTCCCGAAGACAGTAAGTAACCATGGGCGAGGCCGAAGGCCGAGCTGCGTTCAGGAAAACGATAAACTTTCCCGAAGACAGTAAGTAACTATGGGCGATGATGAAGGCCGAGCTGCGTTCAGGAAGAGGATAAACCATCTTTAAGAAAGTAAGTAACTGAGGGCGAGGCCGAAGGCCGAGCTGCGTTCGGGAAGACTATAAACCTTCTCGAAGAAAGTAAGTAACAAAGGGCGAGGCCGAAGGCCGAGCTCCGTTCAGGAAGACGATAAACTTTTTCGAAGACAGTAAGTAACTATGGGCGAGGCCGAAGGCCGAGCTGCGTTCAGGAAGAGGATAAACCATCTTTAAGAAAGTAAGTAACTGAGGGCGAGGCCGAAGGCCGAGCTGCGTTCGGGAAGACTATAAACCTTCTCGAAGAAAGTAAGTAACAAAGGGCGAGGCCGAAGGCCGAGCTGCGTTCAGGAAGATGATAAACTTTCTCGAAGACAGTAAGTATATGGGAGAGGCCGAAGGCCGAGCTGCGTTCATGAAGAAGATAAACCATCTTTAAGAAAGTAATTAAAAAAGGGCGAGGCCGAAGACCGAGCTGCGTTCGGGAAGACTATAAACCTTCTCGTAAACAGTAAGTAACTAAGGGAGAGGCCGAAGGCCGAGCTGCGTTCGGGAAGACTATAAACCTTCTCGTAGACAGTAGAGAGTCTCGTTCAGGAAGAGGATAATCCTTTTCGAAATAAGTAGCTAAGAAGTTACTTTCTTCGAGATGATTATGATCTTCCTGAACGCAGCTCGATCTTCTGACTCGCCCTCTGTTACTTACTTTCTTCGAAAAGGTTATCCTCTTCCTGAACGCAGCTCGGCCTTCGGCCTCGCCCTTTGTTGCTTACTTTCTTAAAGATGGTTTATCCTCTTCCTGAACGCAGCTCGGCCTTCGGCCTCGCCCATAGTTACTTACTGTCTTCAAAAAAGTTTATCCTCTTCCTGAACGCAGCTCGGCCTTCGGCCTCGCCTGTTGTTACTTACTTTCTTCGAGAATGTTTAGGCTTCCCGAACGCAGCTCGGCCGTCGGCCTCGCCCTTGGTTACTTACTTTCTTAAAGATGGTTTATCCTCTTCCTGAACGCAGATCGGCCTTCGGCCTCGCCCATAGTTACTTACTGTCTTCGAGAAAGTTTATCGTCTTCCTGAACGCAGCTCGGCCCTCGGCCTCGCCTTTTATTACTTACTTTCTTCGAGAAGGTTTATAGTCTTCCCGAACGCAGCTCGGCCTTCGGCCTCGCCCTCAGTTACTAACTGTCTTTAAGAAGGTTTATCTTCTTCCTGAACGCAGCTCGGCCTTCTGCCTCGCCCTTAGTTACTTATTTTCTTTGAGTAGGTTTATCGTCTTCCTGAACGCAACTCATTTACAAACTTTCGCGTTTATAATATTAAGATGGTTTTAAGTAGGATGTATTTGGGTAGGTTTGGAATGAGGCCGAGTACCGTGTAGGGTCGATACTTAAAAAGAATATCCCCACTGCATCTCTCCCCATGCATGTCGTAAAAGGCGACTAAGGGATAAGGACAAGATGCCTTGCTAAAGGGCGACAGGCTCGCCACCTCTCACCTTGGCACGGTACTTCCACCGAGTCATGCAGCAGGTGGGTCTTCGTGCCATACTTGCTGCTTGATCGATTTAATCTTGTTCGAATCCTTTGCGAAACGTGGTGGTCGGTGTTGTGCTGTAATTGACAAGAGTTCTTGCAGCACAACACCGATTACTCTGCTTACCCCGATTGTCGGGATTCAGCGTGTGTGATATATACATATCACACACGCTGAAAAAATATATTCGTACATATGTATGGAATGAGGCCTGATTTTATTTTATTTAGAAATTATTCCCAATTATCGGGTGCATGCAAGCAAATCCGAAAGCAATAGCTAACAATATATATATTTTTGAAATGTGCTAATTAAGCCCTTTCATTTGATACCCAACACGGCATCATTAAAAAAATTTTTTTTTTTTTATCATGACTTTTTGTCATCTAGAGGGCGCCATAGTCAATTTTGTGTGACGTCACATAGCCTATAACCAGCGGACGATCAAGACGCTTTCAACGATACCTCATTTGTCAAATTGTGATAAGTAGTTTAGAAGTTATGAGGGAACAGATGAACATACATACATACATACATACATACATACATACATACATACATACCGGTCAAACACATAACCCTCCTTTTTGCTTCGCCGTAGTCGGGTAAAAATTAAGGGAGGTTTCATACAAGAAAGGTGATAAGAATCTATTAGTACATATTTCCGCTACTATATAATAGATAGCGCCACAGGTAGTTTGCATGCAAGCAGCGAAAAGATAGACAGATATGGTTTTATAACACGTATGGTATAACTGATCTACGGAACCCTCCGTGCGTGAGTAAGACTCGTACTTGACCGGTTTCTTAAGGAAACTGACACGGTTGGCTACACCACCGACTACACCCGCGCGTGACGTCAGCACGTCACACGTTGTGCTTGTCGGAACTAGCTACTTCATCAGTGCCCCGCTTTGGTTGCTGCATTAAACTATCCAGAAAATATCAATTATTACACCATTCTTTAAAAATTTATTAATTCAATTGAGTCTGAACCATGAGGTGATCGCGTAAATTCATCAACCAGTTTGGAAGACACACTTTTTACTTAGAACTACAACTCGTAGAATTAAATTTTATTTGTAAAAGAACTCGCTATTACATACATAATATTACTTCGAAGTCTGGACTCGTATTTTCATAAATCACCAAATCTAATATAAGATTTTCATTTAATTTTCTCTTAGCTAACACAAAACTCTAATTAAAATCGCACCGACACAATACTCGGCATCGACAGCCTCGCTCGTCTCCCGCGCCACAGCACCTACTGGCTGCATTCCAAGTGCAGCGAGAGCATGTATTTCCATTCTCACAGCTTACATGTCGCCTTTGGACTGTAGAAGACGAGGCAAAATTGTGGAGAGATATCCGTTTATTAGGGTTCATTAGGTATATCGCGTCACGTGCATTGTATTTTGTTATACATTCTTTATTGAGCTTCTTGGGGTGGTAGTCTCCAATATCTGTTTATTCGAGTCCTTGGACTCGATACAGCGTCGCCGAGCTCCGCGGGTAGCGGAGGGGACGGCGCGCGCTCTCATGGGGTGGAATCGGGCGGTATCGCGCTCTGATTGGTTGGTAACGAATGGAATTTGTACGTTTATACAAACATCGTGTTACGCTGGCGCGGGAAAGGTCTGACTTCCTTACCTATTAAATGTTCTTGGCCGAGCCATTCACGCCGGGCAGGGTATGCATCCCTACACGCTGAACTTACCGCTGATGCGACCAAAAGGTTCTGCAGATATTTCCTCTACGGAAACTGGAAACTCTGGAAATCTCTCCCTGCCCGAACCCCGGGTACAGTCATGGGTCCTATAAGAGGGCGTGAATAGGCACCTGTCAGGCCTGCATGGCATTCGCAACCCCCGCATACGACCGAATGTCCACGGGCGTCGTTAGACACCTTATGAGTGGATCGGTGCTACATGTCGCATTTTCAATAAAAAAACGTCCAGTTATTTAAACTATGCGATTGCAAACAGCGTTGCGATTGGAATGGAGCTCACCAGGGAGCGGTGCGGACGCGGTGGTGGGTGGGGTGTAGGTAGGTGGCTGTGATTGTGGACAGAACGCTATTAACGTTGCCAATAAATGGCAAAATATTACGCGACGTTTTACCGTTAGTTTGGGAACGCAAGAAAGTAATGACATTTTGGGTAGGAAACATAAATAATCTCGTGAATGCTTCTAATGTAACAGAAACCGTTTGTCATTTATATGGCGCCGCCGGAGGTTCCCTACCGCTGATAATTGTTGTGTTGGAACACATTACCGGCAAACTTGACTACCGAGACTGCCATGCCGGCTAGCTATAAACGTATACAATCTACTAAGATACCGACATACAGGAACGACATCATATTTTCTACTTATGACGATATTTTAACTAACACAAATACAATAGACTATTTAATAGCCTTATTGAGTTTATGCAAATTACACTCTTTACACGTGATACTTAATATTGTAGAGTTAGAAAGCTCAGTAAAATTGTTAATTTTGCTCTCAGACTGTATTTTCGATCAGTAAGCAGTGTATAACCTGATTATTTAAAGAAAGTCATTGAAAATGGCGGCGTTTTACAGCTGTACAGTCGGCATGCAAATATTTTTTGTGCATTGTATATTTTTTTATTTCCCAATTATTTTTGTCTTGGAACAATTGCTTTATTTTTTTAGACGGCAATACTGAGTGAGCGAGAGGCAAATAGGAGCGCCGCCATTTTCAGTCACTTTCTTTAAATAACCAGGTAGTCGGTGGGTACAATATTAGTCACTCAAATACTTTTAATAATATTCATATAAAAAATAAATCCCTGCCAAGTTTCTTGCCGGCTCTTCTTCGTGCTTCGTAATCCATCGAGGCTGAGTAGCCGATTATGGTGAAATCGGACCGGATATAAAAAAATAACTAATTGTGATAAGTTCAAGAGTAGTTTTACTTCCTTGCTTATTAAACCATAACCAACAATTAACTTACTATTAAAATTGTTTACTATTAAACTTACTATTAAAACCAACTTTTTTATAAATATAAAAAAGTTGGTAAACGAAATCTGTTTTGATCTTAATTTACAAAATAGGTTCCATATTAATATAACACTTGTGGTGAGTGCCGCGTTTAATAATACTCCGTTGTTCCACAGCGAAGGAGATTTGTCTCCGCAGTTTCAATGATATATTCCTTGCATTATCAGACGGACGCACTGACTAATGGGCAGATTACAAGGGTTAAAGAAAATCCCCAAACACTTAAGACTGGCTGGAGCGGAGTGCAGTGAGAGCTCCGTCTTGCGGCGGTGGAGGCGGCGGCGGCGGCGTACAGTCCGCACATAAACCAGACACAGTCGATCGGCACCCACCGGAACGTTCACAAAAAAGGGTAACGTTTGGCCATTACTGCTCCAGAGCAAACGGCGCTAACTCCTAACGGACGAAATGGCAGCGTTCGGGCAAGAAAAAGATATTAATGCCCGTTTTTCGTGTGTAATCTCAACTCCCCTTCGCAATTAGCGATGCCGACTCCCGTACTCAGCTCCCGCTGGGCGACAAAACGCCGCAAGTGCACAACGTTTTACTTTAAACTTAAACTTAAACGCCTTTGATTTAAATGTAAATTTGAAGTACGACAAGGAGGCTGGAAGCGTCGTAAAAGTGAGCAAACTTGAGATTGTTAACAAAAACTGCTAACACGTTAGGCCTTGCGACAATAACGTATTGCTTAAGAATTAAATGTCACTTTCACGGGTTAAACTTGGAGAGAAGTTAATGATCTTTCGCTGGCGGTGACTTTTTAATGGGTTGTGTCTCGCGAAGTGTATTAGAGCGGTAGCTAGCAGTTTGTTTTATGTGAGTCGTTCGGAACCACAGTGTATAGCGAGGCCTTCTCATGGAGGTGGAGCTCTGGAGATATTTTTTTCTCCGTCTGTCCTAGAGCTTCCGTGAGAGTGTGGAGCGTTTAAATGAGTTATTTTTGTAAAAACTTCTTCTCTGCGTCTTTTTCTTCTCTACATACTTTAAGTTTTTAATTTAATAAGAAGTGGGGCATCGAACTAGCTGACAACATTATAACTCCTCACAAGATCGCAGAACAAATAGGTCTATTTCACAAGAGCGTTTGTTACTCTTTCGTTTCTTTTCCTCAAACGCGCGTGTCCAATTCATTCTCGATCCAGAACAGAACCCTTATCGGATGATCCAATCATTAACAAATTGAAATCATTGCCTCCTCGCTCGGGGGCGGCGCGGTGGCGTGCTCCGGGTCCGATGGAAGACGAACTGCACTCGTTACGGATAATGACCGACAATTAGCTTCCTCGGTTTCGGGAACTCTCCTCAAATTCCCTCGACTTGTGATACAATAGTATACTGTCAGAATGGCGCGCTCCTTCAACTAACAAACCATAGATATTCGGCAAGGCAGGTACGACAACGAGACGGAACAAGTATCATAGACGAAGTCTAAGAACTGGGCCGATGTTGACTTTGATGAGTCTTTTATGTCGTCCTTGGTGTCGCTGGATGGAAGGAAAAACTGGTCTACTCCTATTTCTTTAAAATATTTCACCGCCAATCATTTTTTTTTATGGAAACTGACATGGTTGGCTACATCACTTACAACATCCGTGATGTCAGCCCATAACACCGGGTAACTAGGTGCCGTGTCAGTGCTTCCCTTCGGTCGTGCCGGCTACACTGAACTGGACGGAAAACACAAACTATTTACATAGCCGTTTCGACCGACCTTTCATTCAATGCGGTGGTGCCAACCCGGGCGGGTTAAACCCTACCACCTAGTAATATAAGAAGGGAGTCATATCCCTTAGTCGCCATTTACGACATTCACGGGGAGAGATGCAGTGGGGCTATTATTTTAAAGTACCGGCCCCACACGGTACAACCATCAGGTCTATTCTTGTAAATTCTGACAGCGGAATCAGCGCTGAAGTGGCGCTGAGAGCCACTTTGGTAAGTGGGTCTCAGCGCCACAACAGCGCTGATTCCGCTGTCAGAATTTACAAGAATAGGCCTGCAGGACCTTGTCACTCGCATCACACACGCTCACACTCAGCTTGACTTTCACCTTACCTCGTCCGTAGAGTCACTCCAGATCATACTAATCACAAAAATACAACAGGAGCGGGGAGGCTGAGGTGAGGGCAGCGGGAGCGGGTGGGGTGCATAGCAATGCGGCGTGAACTAATCACAGACGGCGAAGGTTGTTGCGAGGGGGGGTGGTAGATTCACGCGGGGCTTAGGAATTCGGAAAGAGCCAATCACAACACACGCTTTTGCACGTCCGAGCTGGCTTTGCCTTGCAGTAAAGTTTGAACTTGCGCGTTTGTACTTCTATGCGTTCCTTCCACACTGCACTAGCAAGCTGCACTACCGGTTTTTTTATGTAAACCAGCATGGGTGGCTGTGCCGAGAGACCAATAGTGCAGTGGACAGAGCCAAATTCACCTGTCCTCGCGAAACCACGCTCAGTTAGGTGCCATGCCAGCAGATTTGCGGACTGTTGCTAGGCTGTCTAGCCCGTTAATACGACGCTTGAAAAGACACCCAGGTTAAAGGATTCAGGAAATACACTCGCCGGAAGACAGTTCCACACTCTAGCGGTGCGACAAAGAAAAGATTTAGAGAACCGATGGGTTCTCAAAATACCAATGTCAACAACAAAAGGGTGCTGAGTCTCTCTACGACGAGTCATGCGGAGATAGGACGGGTGGCAGGGAATAAGGGATGCTAGTTCCACTGAGCAGCGTCCGTGATAGTATCTGTAAAACAATAATAGTAGTGAATAATAAAGTGCCACATGTTCAAAACATTTTGCAAATTGCGTTGTAAGGTTACATCTTCGTTTTCCGGTGTTATTCTTGCGATTAATATATCTATAGTATGTAAGTGTACTTTGCTCTCAATTGATGTTACCAATTATTCATTCGTTTATTTACACATTTTTTCTTTTTTTATATTAATTTTACAAATAAAACCTAAATCTAAAATTAATACAAAATAACAAAATTACCAATATTGTACCAATTATTATTGTTACAATATTTTAATCAGCTACTTCAAGTGCTCAAGTTCGTGTGGATGTGTTATGTATGTATGATAGTTATGAAATTTAAAAGATGTTAAATTATTTTATTTCAAATGTTTATACGTGTATGACATATAAACAAACCTACATACTAACGCACAATGGACAATATGCTTTACTACACTGTTACAGGTCGGTTAACTAAAGCTGGCACGTACACAGTACTCACACCAATGCAATTGCCCGCGTGCGAGTGAGACGTCGCACTGCATACGCATCACGAAAACCCGATCTGTCTCACTCGCACGCGGGCAATTGCATTGGTGTGAGTACTGTGTACGTGCCAGCTTTAGTTAACCGACCTGTAGTCACACTAAAAAATACAATTTCACAATTTTGGCACCAAAACCCTAAGCACTTTCTTCAGCATACTTATCTTGTGCCTTGTAGCTCTATTCCAAGTACAGCATGACGGAACACGGTGTTTCGTTTAAAACACCGTATTTTTATTTTATCTATTCCGTCGCTTGTGTGACGCGATGCGTGTGCTTGTGTGACGAGGTGTGTTTGCTAGGGTGACAGGGAGGGTGTGTGTGTTTGTGTGATGCGGTGTGTGTGCTTGGGTGGCGCGGTGTACAGTAGAAACCAAACTTAAATGCGGCTGTGAGATGCGCCCGTGTGTCTGCGCAAAAGACGATTATTAGGGCAGAGGGGGGGAGAACGGGAGGTGTGCAAAGGGGGTATCGGCGCACCCTACCGCGCTCCCCCGCGTTGCTAGGATACGAGCGCGCGCCGTCGCCGCCCGCGTCCTGTCGCCCGCGCACGCCCCCCTCTCATCTGTGCGTGCGCCATTGTACAGTCACTCACTATTTATTTGTTTCTTCCGTAGTGTCGCGGTAGATTTTCTACTAATGGTGGTTTCACACATGTTTATTCGTATTCGTGATTGTTGCAAACATTTTAGTTTTACCTCACTCTAACCAAGCCATTAGAAGGAGACGAAACGGAAATATTTACCAAATAGTTGTGTACATACAGCTATGTGTGGTGCTAGCATGATAAATGTTTATTGGCGAAGTGCGTTTACCGGGGTCGCCCAAACAACACCAACACGTCGTAATTTCAAACCGGTTTTAACCACGATCGATACATCGGTGTGCACAAACATAATATAATACAATAATATATCAAAATAATATAAAGCAAGACTCTCTTTTTTTATCTACAAATGATAATGTAATAATTTTATAAATTTTCTGGCAAAATATTCGATTGAATATTTTATTTGACTATACATGCGCAGTCAAGCGGCCGAACTTCAGGCCAATACGCATTTAAGTTTGGTTTCCACTGTATGTGCTTATATGATGCGGTGTGCTTGCTTGTGTGACGCGGTGTGTGTGCTCGCTTTCAGCGGCAATCTACGGTGCGTGTCGTGAACTCGTCGTTAGTTTGAACAATTCACGCGCGCGCGTGACGCTATTAACAAACGGCCAATCACGTCACGCGGCCGGCACACGCTCCACGCGGTGCCGGCGCAGCGTCGTACATTGATCGGCGTAGTTTGTCACACACACCAGTTCAGTTTCAGCGCAGTACAGCGGTCCCTACGAAGTACGCGCTGCTCATCTTCCTTAGGCTTAACATGACATAACTCACGCGCAGCACATTCCAACGACATCAGAACCAAAAAAAAGTCGCAGCCTTTAAATTAGTATGAAAACGCTTCGTCGTACCCGGCTGCAATCAGTCGCACGTGTGAATCCTATGCCGCGTCTCCATACTAACTGGCTACTCTCTGCGGATTGCTACTTTTATTGTGGTTCTGATGTCATTGGAAAATGGTGCGTGTGAGTTAAGCCTTAAGTTTCACTTATTTGTTTCGCCGTGAAGAACACACTATAGTAACAATATCTCATTGACACACATGCTTATACAATATGGACCGTCATCACTTTTTTTTCGTGCGGAAATAACGCAGTTCTATCTTTAAGGAAGAACTGAGCACGACATTTTTTAGAGCTTTTTTTAATATTAATAATGCATTTACTCATAAAATTTACGTTAATTCTAACATTTTACATTCACGAGATACAACATTTGGTCGTGCTTAACTTGGAATAGATCTAAAGTTCACACGGCGTTAGGGCAACTCGTGTGGCGGACGTAGTGGCTGCGCGCGAGGAGTTACATCTTAGACTTGTGCTCGCCAAGTCTTGTCGTCTGACAGCCTGGCTGCAATTGGAATAAAAGTTTCGTTCTCTTACTTATGTTCCTCTAGTCCTGTTAGCGCCGCCGGGTCGAGTGTGGGGGCGCCTCGAGTCAGATTCACGAGCTTGCAGTGACTTTATGGTACCCGTGCACGATCAACATTGCTGTCAGCATTATAATACTGAACGCAATACCTACTGACAAAAATAAATACTGTACAATGTACGGACAGATAGTATTAATTTAACGTATGGCGGCCCTTACACGCTCAATAATATTGAAATTATTACTGTACTGTTACTGCTAATGACGAAAATAATGCTCGTGTAATGTACGTACTGATGATACTGACAGTAATATGGATCGAAATCTGGATTTTTTGATCACTCGCATCAGTATTATGAAAGTGGAGGGGATACTGAGAGTAATACTGTTCGTGTAAGGGCTCGGGTCATTATATTCGTCAGTACCGAATCAAGGCGCGATGGAGACGGGTGACGATATGTGGCGATATTTTGAGGTCTAACTACAGAGGAAAGAATTAAAAAAAAATACATGCTTCTAAACACTCTGGCGCCGGAACAGATGACATCTACAAACCAACTTCGTGGACGTTTTATTCATTAAATTTTCTGAATAAAATGAAGCAATCCTTTTCTCAGTATGTATGAAGCTGCAGAACGTACGGACTGTACACTATCCAGGCTAGCGATGAGACGTTTGAAGACTCGTTGATTTATTTTGTAGATAATTATTATGTTGTTGTTATGTTGCCTACCTAAAATGAATGACTGCAACACGTTGCACGCGCAAATTATATGCGCGTTATCTACCGAAAAGAGTATGAAGCATTTTAACTAGTACATAGATACGGATTTCCGAACCCTCCTCGGGTTGGGAAATCCGTTTCTTAGCGCGTCTCCTTTACAATTACTGCAGATTAACCCATTATAATGACTGCTGAAGTACCTGTATTTTAATACGCTAATTCTCCGCCCACGTCCCATGATTAACTGCAGCTTATACGTAAGCTCGAGAGCAAACCCCTGCATGTTTCACCAGGACGGATCTCAAGTGGCAGTTTGAAAAACTGCCCTCCCGCGCGCGCGGCCGCCGCGCCCCGTGCGTCGCCTCCCTCGCCGCACACGCGGGTTCGGGGTGCGGGCGGGGCGGGCGCATCAAAGCCGTCTCATTCACCGCAGCGCGGGGTGGCCGAGAGGGCGGCGGGCGCGGCGGCGCGGCGTCGCGGTTACGCCTCATACGTCTGAGATAAATTCCTTCCAGCGACTCTTCTGGCGAGCGCCGCCGCGCCGCCGATGTCGGCTGGACTAGGGTGGACTTGATGTTGTATTTAACTTTTTATTTGTCTTCAATGGTATAAAGCTATTCTAATTCAAATTTAAGAAATAAATACGTATAATCTCTTTGAAGTTGTAATAATAAAAATATTCATAACAACAAACTACGTACTATGGCAATAAATAACTTTTGCATCTTCCAAATTATAATAATAAATGCTGCGACTACTAAATTCAAATACATTATTAATGATTTTTTTAATTACTATTTTTTTATGTTTAATGAACACAAATTTATACAAAGAACATAAAAATAAAATATCAGAAAGAACTTTAAAACTAAAACTAACCTAAAACAAAACATAATTAATTAATCTTTAGTAGCAGACGTTTGGAGACAACATGTCCCTATTATTAATTAAATTTACTTTAAGCGTGTATTATATTCGTGCGTGTACATGAATACTTACGGGTATATTTCGGGAAAACTATAATATAATCGCAGTCAACTATTTCATTGTAAAATTTAAGCTGTAAGTTGTCCTAAATAAAACTAAAACTAACTAAATTAAATTAGTCATCCATCGAGGCCGAAGAAAATATGCAATTTTCATACAATCTACTCCCCGTAAGCGAGCTTTTTGCAAGGCAGCGAGCGACCGAGACCCGAGGTCTTGTTCTGTATGCAAATAATTTCAGAGAAAACTTCTTAGAGCTTGCATAGCGAGAAGCGGTCGGGGACTCCCCCGGCGGCGGAGCGGGCGGCGCGGCGGCGGAGCGGGCGGCGCGGCGGCGGCGGCGCCTCCAGGAGACAGTGTCGACTGACAGTTGAACCTGAACATAGCAGTCAGGACACGACAAGCTATTCGCGGAGGAAGAAACCTACATGCGATCACTCAACTGCACACGTGGTAGGTAATGTTGTTACCACTCGTTGTTACTCGCCGCGTGCGGGATGTTACTTACTTTCGAGTAAAGTAATGGCTACGCCCCCACCCCCACCCTGTTCTCCTAAAGCTAAAATTTTGACTTTCATAGGGTTAGTGAATATTAAGCCATAGATTACAGGAAACTGCAAGTTTTTTCGACAATGTGATATTTTCGATAAAAAATTAATTTTTCTTTTAGTACCATAATTGTGCGAGACTGACTCGCTCTTGACCGTTTTTTTAACGTTTTTTAGTGCAATTTACCTTCTTTCTTTTCTCTTCTATTTGTCTCTACTACCAAGTTGCATTTCACTACATACGAATGTTGAATGGAAGGAATCTCTGTAAGGGATAGGTCTGCATCTGCACCTCGTGTAAACTTTCTGTCGTACTTGTTTCTGTAAAATGTGCTTGAAACAATAAAGTATATCTATCTAACTAAACAAGTGCGAGTCGAACTCGCGCACCGAGGGTTCCGTATCGCCATGTCATGGTTAGCGCCACTCACGCCATCTATGGCGTGTTATGAAATGCTTCATATTAGTAAAATTCATAATTGGTTAAAATGCTTCATACTCTATTCGGTAGATTGCGCGCGCGCATACACTTTTTGGTTTCTTCTATGGGGACCCCATATTTTTTTTTACTTTTTCTTATTTTTATGATTTGTTGTTATATCGGCCATAATAACACATATTCTGTGAAACCTTTCAACGAGCTACCTACTTCGGTTACAGAGATACAGCCCACGGACAGACAGACAGACAGACAGACAGACAGACAGACGGCGTAAGCTTAGTAATAGGGTCCCGTACCGGATACGGAACCCTAAAAATAACTTGCAACCCTTCAGGCAAGCCAGTCAGCGACAATCAGTGAACGCATCAAGTGATAGCGGAATGCTCACACATTGCCAACGCGCTGGTGATGATAGTCTGGGCGGGCGGGCCGGGGCGGGGCGGGGGTAAAGCTCTAACGTCACTGATGATTACTCAGACTCGCTCCTCCGCATGTGACGTAAGCCTTCCCGCGGGAGAGCGGCCGCCGGGATCATCCCGCCAGCTGACTAATATCCGGTTCACGCGGGGGGCACGTGTCGAGTGCCTGTTAGGGTTCCGCAGCCGACACACCACGCGGACATACATCACATTGTTTATCCGTCCGTCAGCCAACGCATTGTTGTGAATATTATAAAACAAATTATAAAATAGGTTTATGTTGTCTCCATACATCTGCTACTAAAAATAAATCAGACATTTTTAAGACGCTGTCCGCAAGTTTATGTGACCAACAAATATTAAGACGATACCCATAGCTGGCTGCTTTGCATAGAAAACGGTTGTAAGTCGGTGTTGTTTTTTAATAAAAAAAAATTAATGGTAATAAAATTTAAAAATCTACAACAATAGAGTTCTGTGCTTGTGGCTTAGTTATTTATCAGCGCAATAAAAAATTAGTTTTATTCATTCACTTTTGATGAAAAAAATGATTTAATTTCGATATTTTTTTTCATCTGACGCAAAAGTGAATGAATAAAACGAAATTTTTATTGCACTGATAAATAACTGAACCACAAGCACAGAACTCTATTGTTGTAGATTTATAAATTGTATTACCATTATTTTTTTTTTTATTAAAAAACAACACCGACTTACGACCTTTTTCTATGCAAAGCAGCCAGCTATGGGTATCGTCTTAATAAATAAGACTCCACGAAAAAATAGAACCCTCAGTTTGTAAACAGTTCTAAATGCTTCGCAAGCAACGCAGTTGTGTTCAAGAGACAAGAGATAAGCGTTACAAATGTGCCTTAAGCCTTCTTTTGGTACCTCGGCGGCGTTACGCTATATCGTATGGTATACGCACGCACTCTAATCCCGACCGCTCCTGTATGAACGTTGGCGATGTTACTTGTGTTGGTACCACTGTACTGGACCGGATACTCGTTGCGGAGCGATATTGTTCAACCGGGAAGTTATTGCTGAGTTGATTTTATCAATATCAATACAACAACAAAATTAAATAATAAAAATAAATCTGTAAGGGATGGACATTGTTTTATGAGATACCTACTGCGTTTGTTGACTCTATGTACGATACTAAAATTAAATTTACGATTTTTAGAAATATTTTCTGTACGTATGTATGCATGTATGTTCCTCCATAACTCTTAAACCGATCATCTGAATTCGATGAAACTCTGTACAAGCACATTTAATAAAGTGAGACACAGGATATGCAAAATTCCGTTCCGGTTACGCTAAGATGTGGCTCTCATACAAACCGAATTGTTCCGCGCGCCGAAATAAAGGTACAGTAGCGGGCTAACTAACTTGCTTCTTTTTAAATACGAATTTCACGCGAGCGAAGCCGCTGGCAAAAGCTAGACATAGAATAAAATAGTATGTTTTAGATGAGCTGTGCTCAAGATCGGAGCCTCAGGCGCGGCCAATTTCACCCCCGAGGAGGTGCCAATCCGGCTTGGAGGCGGACTAATGTCGCTGGGGAAAGGCTGTTAACCCGTAGTTTGAACATCCGTGGATTGTAGGAGTGGGGATAAATATTTCCCGGAAGCCCGTTCCACACCTTTGCAGTGCGACACGATTTAGGCGATTTAGAACTATTTAGAGAATCGTGCAGTAGAGAAGGGGGTGTTCTGTCAGAGTTTGGCGGGTTTGGCGAAGGCGAACCGGAGGAGGAGGGATGAGGGAAGCGAGTTCGTCAGAAGAGCGGCCACAGTACCGATAAAACAGGCTCAATAATCCAACGATGCGCTTGGGGTTGAAGCTCCCATGTGAGTACAGAGTAGCCGGTGAGGCGAATGGTTCGCCGCTGAATATAATCCAAAATTATTAGTTTACTTAAGTTGTCCCCCAATAATAGCTGCACATAGCATCTCGAGCTGTATAACAGACGATATAGAGATGGTAATGTTTGCAGATGATATCTCAGTTGTACTGAAAAACAATGATATAAGTAAACTGAGAGAATCCTTTTTAACTGTACTAGAATCTCTAAAATCTTGGTTTGAGTGCAACAATCTATTGCTAAATGTCAACAAAACTAATATTATGCACTTTGCTCTTGGGACTCATAGACGTAATAACAATGATAGCATATTAAAAACTGCAGATAACTTGTCATTAAACCTTGCTAATGAACTAACTTTTCTTGGGGTAATATTTGATAAAAGTTTTACTTGGAAAGCCCACATAAACTCTTTAGCTGGTAAGCTGAGTTCCGCATGTTATGCTATCAAAAAAATTAAAGAGCTAGGCGGGACCCATGCTGCAAAAACGGTTTATCATGCTTATTTTGAGAGCATCATGTCATATGGCCTAATGTTTTGGGGAAATGCAGCAGACTCAAATAGAATATTTTTATTACAGAAGAGGGCCTTGAGGTACATCCTAAATATGAAAACTAGAGATACTTGTAGGACAGCGTTCGGAGAGATAGGAATCATGACTTTACCAAGTGCATATGTTTACCAGAACATATGCTATGCCAGAAAATACATTCATGATTCCTCTCTCAATTCCGACAATCATAACTATGACACACGGGGTAAGAATAATGTACAACTAATAAGACATAGATTAGCTAAAACTACAAAAAGCTTTATTTGTAATAGTGTTAGATTTTATAATAAACTGTCTCCTAACATAAAACAATTAGATGACAATAATTTTAAACGACGGATTAAAATAATGTTAATTGAAAAGAGTTATTACAGTATTAAGGATGCAATAACTGACCATAATTTTATCTAAGAGTCTGACTACTATTTTTCTCACTAACAAATTTTGACAATTCGATACACTTTGTATCATTTGATTTTTAATATGACTTATTACATTTCTTTGTAATAAACGTAAACTAATTGTTTTATTTGACTTGATATAATATGAAATATCAAAATTGACGATGGCACTATACACCAGATATAGGTAATTTAAATAGGCAGTGTGGTCAGATTCTTCAGTATTCATGTTTATGCTGTAAATATTAATGCTCTTGTGAGCGGTAGTATGGGTTAATTATTTGTAAGTTACTATAATATAATACTTTTAAGGTACTAACAAAACATTGTGACTTGCGAAGTTTGTTTGTCAGTTCTTCTTCGCATTGAATTTAGAACTGGCGGAATTTTCGACATGTCCAAGCGTAGGTTACCTACCTGTGGATGAAATTATACAATAAACAATAAAAATATCATTATATACATAGGGCACACTAAAAGTTTCCGGAATTGGCCACTTACATAAACAATATTTAAAAAGTAATTACAACATTTGAAAATGGAACTCTTTGGCTGTAGAATGCAGTTTGTTTCATCTGACTGTCAATTGTTTTTCCATTGTGGCGCCATTTTAAAAATTGCGTGTCTACATTAACATAAATTTAACCCGGGAAAATTTTCGTAGTATGATTTTCTACGATTTTAAGTGTAATTTGACAGCTCATCAGAGCCTCGCTCGGGTTCAATCTGCTTTTGGCGATGAAGCACCATGCAAGACGACTATTTATTGCTGGTTTGCAGAATTCAAGCGCGGTCGTGTCAATCTCAGTGACGAATCTTGCGATGGTCGCCCGTTCACCGCGGTGAACAACAAAAACATCGATGCTGTGCGCCGTATGATCGAAACAGACAGGCATGTGACCTACCATGAGATTCGGGCATCCTTAGACATAGGCATGAGTCAAATACAATCAATCCTTCACAAACATTTGGGTGTGAGAAAGCTGTGCTCGCGGTGGATCCCACACAATTTGACCGAGGCTCAAAAAACGCACCGCGTCACTTGGTGCAATGCCATGCTTACCAGATTCAACAAAGGCGCTTCAAATTTGGTGTGGGACATAGTAACAGGTGACGGCACCTTGTGACTTTTTTCTGTTCCAAAAAATTAAGAACCAATTACGCGGTCAACGATTTTCATCACCAGAAGAGGCTGTCGAAGAATATGAAAAACACGTTTCTGAGGTCACCACGGAGGATGGGCACAAAAGTTTTCAAAATTGGTTTAATCGTATTAAAAAGTGCATTTACGCAAAGGGAGAATGTTTTGAGAAACAATAAATTCATTTTTGACCTTTAATAGTATTTTATTCTTATTAATTCCGGAAACTTTTAGTGTGCCCCACGTACTAGGTACACTGTTTAGTACATTGCTGTTTTTATTAATAATATTAACAATTAATATAATTTATATTCGAATATATTCTTTGTTTCGTGGTAATAACATACGTAGGTATCTAATATCTACGATCTAAGTAGGTACCTATGAATTTGTGAAGCGACACGGCGGGAATATACCTATTAGGTAAGTGTATTTGATATACCATTCACTCTTCGCTTCCCAACGCTCGGTTTGTGCGCATCGGAAATGGCATTATCGGTCATCGAATTTTCATTTATCTAAAGTGATGGGACATCGGCGCCTCCCCCGCCCCCACCCCCGCCCCGCCCCTGCGCCCCCTCCTCCGCGTCCTCAACCTAATAATATCACACTTCTGCCTAAAGGAGATAATATTGGTATAGTCTGAATGCTCACGAGTTGCTTTTTACAAACGCATTCAGAAAAAGAAAACCAAAAATACATTTTCGTTTTCTTTTCCTGAATAGAAATGAATTTATTTATTGAACAGCAAAAATACCATTACATAATATACAATTAACTAAAAACTATAATATATAAAAAATCTCGTTTAAACTGTCCCCGAAATGACCGTGAAGGGTACCTAAAACACTCGCTGTATTTCCAGTTTTCCTGAATGTTTCTTCGTTTCCCTCCAGAATGCAAATTAAAATAATAAAAATTCAATATTGAAACGGCATACAACGTGGTCTCAGCCAATTTCACAACTTCGAAACGTTTGGTGCTTTTATGCCTCGTTCCCATGCAAAAATGCATAATCGTTGTTCCCGTACGACGTAATACGTATAACTACACATTATGAATAGTTCTTAATACAACGAGTAGAGTATACGAGCAGCGGTACGGTCTGGCAGAGCGAAGTAATCTAAGAAGGTGTGACGAATGTGTTGTCGTTACGGCGCGGCGACCGGCCGCCCTCGCACGCCCCGCGTTCGATGCGGTAACGTTCCGGATCGAACGGAGATCCTGGCGGGACGAGCTTTATAACTCACTCGCGTGTCGTTACAACTTCAGATGGCTCTTTTTATTATTTCCCATCGGTTTTAGCCCTCGCTAATTTCGCTCGCTAAATTTTTATGTGGTAATGAGGCAGGTAATATGACTCGTCGCAGAGAGACTCAGCACGTCAGAAAGTGTCTTCCGGCGAGTGTATTTCCTGAATCCTTTAACCTGGGTATCTTCAAGCGTCGTAATAACGGGCTAGACAGCCTGGCAACCTCAAATCTGCTGGTATGGCACCTAACTGAGGGTGGTTTCGCGAGGAGAGCTGATTTTGGCTCTGTCGACTGCACCATTGGTCTCTCGGCACAGCCACCCATGCTGGTTAACATGAAAAAAAATCATGTTTGAAGCGAATGAATCACGATTCATTCGCTTTATAGTTTATATAGCTACAGTGAGGTATCACGATGCGGTGTGGTGCGACGCGCGACGCACGGCGCGACGTGCTGCGTGCGACGCGGTGTGACGTGGTGCGACGCACGGCGCGGCGTGCTGCGTGCGACGCGGTGTGACGTAGTGCGACGCACGGCGCGGCGTGCTGCGTGCGACGCGGTGTGACGTGGTGCGACGCACGGCGCGGCGTGCTGCGACGCGGTGTGACGTGGTGCGACGCACGGCGCGGCGTGCTGCGTGCGACGCGGTGTGACGTGGTGCGACGCACGGCGCGGCTTGCTGCGTGCGACGCGGTGTGACGTGGTGCGACGCACGGCGCGGCGTGCTGCGTGCGACGCGGTGTGACGTGGTGCGACGCACGGCGCGGCGTGCTGCGACGCGGTGTGACGTGGTGCGACGCACGGCGCGGCGTGCTGCGTGCGACGCGGCGTGGCGTGGTGCGACGCACGGCGCAGCGTGCTGCGACGCGGTGTGACGTGGTGCGATGCAGGGCCCGGCGTGCTGCGACGCGGTTTGTGTGTGTGTATGTGGTGCGTTTCGTCAGCCTCGTTTGCTGAGTGGTGCGATCGGTCGACTATTGTTCGTGATAATAAGCACACCTGGGTGCGGTCACAACTTGCATGGGTAACCGTGGTTCGGATTCCATTCTAACACTGTAGCTCCCTGCCTTTCTTACTTTACTAGGTGGTAGACGTTTAACCCGCCCAGGTCGATACCACCGCACTGAATGAAAGCTCCGTCGGTCCGCGGCCGACCGAGCTGAGCGGCTGCGTCGCTTATCGAATTACATTCTGCTTCCACCGAGTTACCTGCTGGTGCTGCACCCAACCATCGCCCGTCCCGCCCGCCGCCACCTCACCCCGCCCCGCGAGCTTCCAAGCCGCGACACAGTTCCACGTCGAGTTCGTTCAAATGTAGAATGTATGTAATTTAATATATTTATATAAATAATATGTTTATACAGAGCGAGAACTGATCACGTGTACCATAGTCGCAGCACCCCGCGCCGTGCGTCGCACCACGTCACACCGCGTCGCAGCACCCCGCGCCGTGCGTCGCACCACGTCACACCGCATCGCCACACGCCGCGCCGTGCGTCGTGTTTTTATTTTATATAATTTTTTTATTTTATGTTGTATCGATGTTGTATATTTTTATAACTTTTAGTAGATATATCATACGTAAAATTAATATGAATTAAATGTAAAAACGTGAAATAATGGACATAATAACACAACAATGCATCCCGTCAATGAAGAAGATACGAAGAGTAATCGGTGTTCTTCTGCTAGAGCTCGGGTAGATTACAGCACAACGACAACAAAAGTTTAGCAAAATATAAGGATAAGACAACTATCAACATGACTATCAAGTAGCAAGTAAGGTATGAAAACAGTGTATGTCTCAATGAAATATTGTTATTGTTGTGTGTTCTTTATGGCGAAATAAATATCTGAATCTGAATCTGCACGACTGTGGAAACACCTGGACAAGGTGAAAAGCTAGCTATCCTTTCTCCCCTCAGCACGGCATCTAGTCTCCCTTAGGCGCATTTTATGGCACGCGCAGAACGTTGTACGTTAACGTTGACGCTTGTAAGTACATAATTTATCCGTTTTAAGATAGATCAAAATAAAACCCAACTTTGAAAAAATTACGTTACGGTTACCTTGCACCATGCAAGTAACGTGATTTTTTCACCTATTTGTGTTTTTTTTTTGCTCTATCTTAAACACGGAAATACCTACTCGTACAAACGTAAATGTTTTTGTGATTATAGTGCAAACTTTAAAGTACCTATAACAACAAATAATAAAAACCGCCCAATTTCGCGATGGTACGGAATGCTCAGAAGTCAGATTGCGCAAATATTTTGCAAACGGAACTCCTAGGGTATCTATCTAGCCAATGTTGGCTGTATACGTACAATGGAGCAACAGGACGGGCTCTCAAACACCAGTTTCGAAGAAAATAACTACAAAAATCCCACCCATTCACAAATCATCTCTCTTCGTCCCTTCTTATACTCTAAGAATATGTCACATAACATTTTCTTAGAATATGCCATATTCTACAAAAGTATCTACTACACTAGTTTTTATGTAGTCTAGTATGGGTGGCTGAATCAGAAGGGCCAGAGCACATGCTCCAAACTGCCAATATCACCGCCGAGAAGATAGTTGCGCCGAAATAAGGCACCGCCGACTGCAAATACGCGGCCAGTGTTGTTACGTCGACGGCTAGTGGTGCCAGTATACCGTCTCGTATGCGCGACCGCGTCGAGAGGCGACGACAGCTCACCGCCTAGCAACATGTAGACATGGCAATACGCGGCCAGTGTTGTTACGTCGACGGCTAGTGGTGCCAGTATACCGTCTCGTATGCGCGACCGCGTCGAGAGGCGACGACAGCTCATCGCCTAGCAACATGTAGACATGGCAATACGCGGCCAGTGTTGTTACGTCGACGGCTAGTGGTGCCAGTATACCGTCTCGTATGCGCGACCGCGTCGAGAGGCGACGACAGCTCATCGCCTAGCAACATGTAGACATGGCAATACGCGGCCAGTGTTGTTACGTCGACGGCTAGTGGTGCCAGTATACCGTCTCGTATGCGCGACCGCGTCGAGAGGCGACGACAGCTCATCGCCTAGCAACATGTAGACATGGCAATACGCGGCCAGTGTTGTTACGTCGACGGCTAGTGGCGCCAGTATATCGTCTAAGAATTCTTATGTACCTACAGACCGATAGTAAAATTAGGTATTTATACATGTTCTCATCTGAACTTCTAGCGATGAGTAACTCTACGGTCAGAGCTTACTGAAAACACATCTCAAGAGCGTTTCAGAACGCAGCAAGTAGCATGAGAAGTCTCGTGTTTGTCTACAGTCCGCCCTGCACCCTGCCCCTGCCCCCCGCACACTCACCCCTCCCCCCGCCCCCGCCGAGTCCACTCGCTCCAGCGACGCTGCAAAGCATATAAAAGGATCGCATATTTTCTCTTTGAAATACGATTTCTTTAAAAGAAACAGGGAACACAAGAGTTTGTAAATATGGTGTATCCTATTTTTAATTCAGGGTAATGTACGGAACGAGAAATAAAGGTTACATCAGCGTTGCGAACTCAAACAGGACGGCTTATCTCGCGAATCAGTTTGTATTGGATTTTGTTTAGGCAGTACTGCTCTAAGATCACACACATATATACTGAAAGGCCTACTCTACGTCTCGGTTTCCCATTACAACGTTTTTATTAGCTCGCTTTCTCGTTTCTCGCTCGTCTGTTTGTCTGATCGGTATTAAATATAAATATTGGGTACAAATTTTAAAGTATTTTCCTTAAGTCCTAATTTTTCTTGTCAGTATTTCAGTACAAATTATAATTTCAACTGATCGAAAGGTAGACAGGTCGACAGGTCGAAAGGTCGATTGGTCGACCTGTTAGTATGAGGTATTGTGCGGTATACCCGATAATAGGGGGAGGGGCAGAGGGGGAGCAGGAACAGCAGGTGGGAAACAGGGCGAAATAGAGGAACCAGGAGGGACAGGGGGGAACGGGTAAATTGGGAGTAAACTGGGGAAAACTGGGGACAAACTTGGGACAAACTGGGGGTTAACTTAATATAATAATTTTCTATTTCAGATATGATCATAAGAAGATAAACTGAAATAAACTTGAAATTTGTCACATGTCTGTCATAATATCATAATTTTTTTTTTAATTTCACACACAAAACTAAACAATAGAAAACAAATATTTAAATTTTTTAGACCACGTATTTAGAACGGAATAAAAAGTATAAAATTAAATTTCTCCTAGTGTCATACAGATTCATACATATATATAACCCCGTATAGATTCCTAACCCCATACATATTGTTCTGAGCATTTTTGTTTGTGAAATTTTCATTGGATTTAATTTTTAGTCATTTTCATTGAAATGTCACATTATGCACTTGAAATACTTTTTTTTAACTCTCTAATTGGTCCACCAAAATCTAAATTCGTTCATTTACGCTATACGTCCTTTTGTGATTTCGTTATTTGGTCATCCAACTCTATTATATAGCTTGCCATAATAACACATATTCTGTGATAATTTTAACCGGCTATCATGGTTCCAAAGATACAGCAGTAGAACAGACAGACAGAAAGACGGCATACGCTTAGTAACAGGCTTCCTGGGGGGTGTAAGAAGAATCCCGACCCGCGCGGGCCTTCTGATCGTTACCGGTGTACAAAACAAGATTCCTATACACAATCTTTTGGTAGTGCAGTTGGGAATGAAAAAGTAAGTCAGTCAGTCAGTCAGTCAGTCAGTCACCGTGTAAGCGTCCACTGTCTGGACATACGCCTCTCCAATTTTCCTCCAGTCCTCCCAGCCTTCAGCGGTACGGAACCACTGCTTTCCGCCGACGTACTTGATGTCGTCATCCCACCTGGCGGGTGGTCTTCCCACACTCCGTTTTCCTGTCCACGGCCGCCAGTGTAGGACACGGTTACTCCAACGGTCGTCGTCGCTTCGGCTGACGTGCCCAGCCCATTGCCACTTAAGCTTAGCCACCCAGTGTCCAATATCGCGTACTTTGGTGCGTCGGCGAATACCCTCGTGACGCACCATATCACCTAGCGATATTCCCAGCTTGGCTCGCTCCATTCTTTATTCTTTATTCTTTATTCATCATTATCTATGGTAGTACACTACGCTTGAATTTGTCCTGTTAGTTTTTACAATCCGGTTCGATTACACCCACAAAGAAGAGCCGGCAAGAAACTTCGCAGGGTTCTTTTTTTAACGTCTTCAATTACAATACATTGTGACTAGCTACACAATAGACACCGCTTACAGTGTTAAGATATAGTTTGAGAGCTAGAATAACTATAATTTAAGCTTGATAATTCTGACCACATAAAATCAAAAGTTAAAGTAAAAGTATAGATAAAATCAGGTGTATAGAGCCTTTGTCAGAAATTGTTGATACATATCGTATCAAGTCATGTCAGTTATAAATATTCATACCACATTGTAGTACAATGTCAAAAAAATAAAATAAATAAATTTGATACTTAATGTATCAATTAGTCAAAGTAATATTTTAGTATGCGTGCTAAATAAACTTGATACTTAATGTATCAATTAGTCAAATTAATAATTAGCATGCGTCAGCAGTATAAATTAAGGTACAGGTTGTACCCTGTCAAAATTCAAAATTTGTATGCAGTCAGAATCTCAAGTGAACATTGCTCGCTGGATAACTTTTAACCTTTGGACAACACCGACCGTCAGCGTCCACGTTTCACACCCGTACGTCATAACCGGCAGGACACACTGGTCATATATACGGGTTTTTAAATTTTGCGGAAGGACAGATCTCAAGGCGAATTTTAACTTTCTGAAGGCAGCCCAACCCAGTTGAATTCGTCTCTCGACCTCCTTTAGCAGACCTTGTCTACCAAGCCGCAGAATTTGACCGAGATATACGTACTCTTCAACCTGTTCGATCACTTCTCCGTCAATAACCATTTGGCCGCCCGGTCGCCATGACCTTGGTTTTGTCCCGGTTCATCTTCATACCCACCTTCATCGACGCTGTATAGAGGTCTTCCAGCATGGTCTGAAGCTGATCTCGGGAATTTAACAAAAGGACAATGTCTTCGGCGAAGCGCAGATGACTGAAAAAGTAAGGCTCTTTAAAATTCCATTGTCCACTACTACTCAGTAGTGCAAAAGGGAAGAAATAATTCCAAACGGCACTACCGGTTTCACAGCTGGTAGTGCAGTAGTGCAGATGGGAAAAAAATTCACAGATTTCGTGCCTTACACGACTATCGAGCACATTGAAATGAATCTACGGAATTCGAAAAAATATTGTCGCTGTGCGACACGAGAAAGTCGGGATAAGGAAAAGGTTAGTTGGGTTCTGATGATGGAGCCGGAAGGAAGCCATAGGAACTCCTAAACTACACATGATAAGCCCATCGTGTTTGGGCTCGTTGGATTTGTCTTCGCAAGTACTATCGAAGTCATACGATCTAGTCATATGTTAATTATATACGATCTAGACATATGTTAATTCCAGGGTCCTGATGATGGAGCCGGAAGGAAGCCATAGGAACTCCTAAACTACACATGATAAATCCATCATATTTGGGCTCGTTTGATATAGGAATATAGGATAGGTTAGAAGATGCGTCGCGCGACGCATCTTCTAACCTAACCTATATTCTTATCTTCTATATCCTTATATTATATTTTTATATTTGATATTTATTAATTTGTTACATTAGTTAGACATAATGTCAAGCTTATCTCTTTTTCTGTCTAAATTTTAGTTTACATTTTTAAGCTGCTTGTGTTTTTGAAAAATAATAAAAAATATATAAATGTAATATTTTTTTTATTTTGTTGAATTCATTTTCAATGCGACGCATCTTCTAACCTAACCTATATTCCTATATTCCTATATCCAACGAGCCCAAATATGGTGGCTTTATCATGTGTAGTTTAGGAGTTCCTATGGCTTCCTTCCGGCTCCATCATCAGGACCCTGGAAATAACATATGACTAGAGTACTTGCGAAGACAAATCCAACAATTCAAAACACGGTCGATTTATCAAGTGTGGTTTAGGAGTTCCTATGGCTTCATTCCGGCTCCATCATCAGGACCCTGGAATTAACATATGACAAGAGTACTTGCGAAGAGCAATCCAACGAGCCCAAACACGTAGTTTAGGAGTTCCTATGGCTTCCTTCCGGCTCCAACATCAGACCCCAACTAACCTTTTCCATATCCCGACTTTCTCTTGTCGCTCAGCGAAAATATTTTTACGAATTCTGTAGATTCATTTGCAATGTGCTCGATAGTCGTGTGAGGCACGAGATCTGTGAATTTCTTTTTTCAGAAAGGTTGAGCTACAGGGCAAACCCTTAACCGGATCGTCTTTGTTTTAGGCTCAAATTGTAGCTGACTAAACTGTCCAGAGGAGCTTTTCTCAAATTTTTTATATCATTCTTCGTTTCCAAAATATCGAGGGCCAAAATAAAAAATTCGGATTTTTTTTTATTTTTCTTTTTCACTATTTCGGCCATAAAATTTTTCGTTTTTTACTTTCTCGAATAATTATTTTTCCACCTTACAGCTCTCATGAATACGCGTCTTTTGAGCCTTTTTTGAATATCATATCTTCACAATTCTCAGGGATATAAGGGGATCGCACTTTTTCGTGAAATCGGGGCGGAAACGAACCAAAAGACATTTTCAATGTCAAAAATTCCAAACAGCACTACCGGTAGTGCAGCTTGGTAGTGCAGAGTGGAAGAAACCTACAACGTGAGCAGGCTCCTAGGCAACGAATCTCAGATTGGTTTGTCGGTTGGTAACTTTGCAACTCGGAAATTATAAGAAAACGTCGGGTGAATAAAATCGTCAATCATAAAATTAAATGGACTGAATATTGAGTAAAAAGCTGAACGGAGTTATTATGAGGAGCTCTCCGTCTCTTAATCTCTGTCCTCGCAGTTTACTGATAATTTGTCGGGCGGGACACGTCCGCGCCCCGCTCCGCCCCGCCCCACTGTCGGTCAAACTCGTAAAACTTTGTAATCGGCAAATTGTAGACTCACTTGTACACACTACCGTAGAGGAAGCGTTAAAGGAGTAATTTTTTTATATAATAAATCTTCTATGCACTTGGAAAAGTCAAAAATTCGTCTTCATAATTGCAATAGTGGAGTAAATTATAATAAAGAAACAACGGGCGATGTGTGACTCCACGTGACTAGATGGACCTGCATTCATGTGAACATGAAAAAAATGGAACGTAAAAAGTTTTAAAAAACATAAAACCGACTTCCTAAAAAAAGTAAAACTAAAAAACTATTTAAAATAAAAATATAAAAACCGCCTTCAAAAATATATGAAATAAAAACCTAAAAAAAAAAAACGAACCCTAGAGTTGAAGGCGGTGCTAAAGCAAGCAAAAATGATGCATGAAAGAAAACATGAGTGGATGATAATATTCTTTGTGATTTGAGTAGCCTTTTCATATATTTTTGAAGGCGGTTTTTATATTTTTATTTTAAATAGTTTTTTAGTTTTACTTTTTTTAGGAAGTCGGTTTTATGTTTTTTAAAACTTTTTTTTTATTTCACAGTTTTTTTTAGTAATTTTTTCCTATTAATGTACTCGGCGGAATCGCTCGGCCTTCGGCCTCGCGATTCCGCCTCGCTTTCCAATCCGATCTTGACCCAATTAAAATAGGACCACGTCAGCCTCGATAGCTCAGTGGTGCAGACAGTCAACTATCGCTATTGAATGTTAAGCAACGCTGGGTGCGGTCAGTACTTGGATGGGTGACCGCTGACCGTTGGAGGCTGACCGAGGTTCGGATTCCTCGTAAAACTGTAGGTCCCTTCCCTCCTAATCTTACTTGGTGGTAGGGTTTAACCCGCCCGGGTTGGTACCACCGCACTGAATTAAACGTCGGTCGAAACGGCTATGTAAATAGTTTGTGTTTTCCGACCAGTTTAGTGTAGTCAGCACGATCAAAGGGGGAAGCACTGACATGGCACTTAGTTCACCCGGTGTTATGGGCTGACATCACGGACGTTGTAGGTGATGTTGCAGAACTTAGTAGAATGGACAGACATAAACGTGTTACGGAACCCTACTTTTATTATAAAATAACCGTCGGAGGACCTTGGTTGAAAATTGTGAAATTTAGTAGAACGGACAGACATACATTTGTTATGGAACCCTACTTTTATTATAAAATAACCGTCGGAGGGCCTTGGTTGAAAATTGTAAAAGTTAGTAGAACGGACAGACATACATTTGTTACGGAACCCTACATTCATTTTGAAATAAATGTTAAATTTTGTAGAACGGACAGACATGCATTTGTTACGGAACCCTACATTCATCTTGCAGAACTTAGGAGAGTGGACAGACATAAACGTGTTGCGGAACCCTACTTTTATTATAAAATAACCGTCGGAGGACCTTGGTTGAAAATTGTAAAATTTAGTAGAACGGATCGACATGCATTTGTTACGGAACCCTACATTCATTTTGAAATAAATGTTAAATTTAGTAGAACAGACAGACATGCATTTGTTACGGAACCCTACATTCATTTTTCAGAACTTAGTAGAATGGACAGACATAAACGTGTTACCGAACCCTACTTAACAGTTGCACTCCGGGAGTGCCGGCAGATCCCGTGCCACTCTAACTTAACCCTTAATGCAATGACTTAAGGTTTCATTTTAAAAATGACGCTGACGCGATGTCGCGAGTTATACATTTTTTACCCACCTAAAAAAGTGCCAAGCGCCGCTAAAGAAGTTTTCACTTCAAAAACCTCAGGGTTATCCCCTTTCAAATAAAAAAAAAAGAATTTTCGAAATCGGCCCACAATTGACGGAGTAATCGCGTAACAAACATCCAAAAAAAGAAAACATACCGTCGAATTGAGAATCTCTTAGGTCTAAAGTAAATTGCTCGTGAAGACATATGCAACGAGCCCAAACACGACGGGTTTATCATGTGTAGTTTAGGAGTTCCTATGGCCACCTTCTGTCTCCATCATCATACCAGCTCGATGGTACTCGTACCATAATAAATTAAGCGCACCTGGCCGGTCGGAAAAGATAAAAAATTTCAAATTTAGAATATTCATGAAACAAGGGTCCGAATATGTATCACTAGTATATCGATTCATGTATTTCAACAGGACAGAGAAAATTTCAAAATATTATGTATTTAATACTTTTTAGTTCTTTTTTTTTGTTTTTTTGGAAATCGGTTTAATATTTTTTAAAACAGTTTTTATTTCATTCTTTTTAGTAATATTATTAGTAATATTACATAAATTAGAATAATCGAAATCGAATAATAGAAATCGATTGAAGTGGTACAGAATTATTCGCCATATGTGTCAAACTGCAAATTGCTGAATAAGTCCACATCACAAAAGTTTTGCTGAAGGTAACCACACACCATACTAATTTATCAAACTGAAAAATTGCCGAAAACGACCACATCACAAGTTTTGCTGAAGGTAACCACACACCATAGTATTATGCTGATTTTTCGGAAACCACTGAACCAATTTCGATAAAATTGAAATGGGACCACCTCGGAAGTATGACCTAACTAACAAAAAAAGAATTTTCTAAATCGGCCCTCAATTGACGGAGAAATCGCGTAACAAACATACAAAAAAATGAAAAAATAAATAAAAAAAAAACATTCAGACGAATTGAGAACCTCCTCCTTTTTTGGAAGTCGGTTAAAAAGCTATGCTTCCTACGGACCCATTATCATATCACGCTGCACAACTATTTTACAGTTTATTCCAATCAAATTCCAATGATAATGATTAGGAAAGATAGGTTATCTATATGACATTCAGTGATCACACATGGCACGTCCTTGAAAAGTTGAGAGGAAGAACTATAAAGTGATGCGCCGACTCGAATAGTCTTATTTCAATTATTAGAATTAGTGCAGAATCTCATTATACACGACGGCATTTTCGATGTGTTATCGGCTCGTGGTTAGCGGTCCGAACGCGTGCGCGTTTTGGGCGACTAACTTCAGACAGGACTGTGGTCTTGTATTTAATGTGCCACTTGGGAGCTCAGATAACCTATCTACCTCCTTTTAACTTATAATATCATTGATTAATTTTATTTCCACACAATATGCAACTAGGTATGTATTATCTAATCTGTGACAATATCTATTTTTATTATACAGTATTTTCTATTGTGTGAGCTCAGATCTGGTCTGAGTGTGTGAGCTCATGGTCTGAGTGTGTGAGCTCAGATCTGATCTGAGTGTGTGAGCTCAGATCGTGTGTGAGTGTGGGAGCTCATGGTCTGAGTGTGTGAGGTCAGACCATATCAGAGTGTGTGAGGTGAGGGCACATTTTTTTTAAGATGTGGCAAAAGTGACAGTAAGCTTGACTTACTCGTACTTTAGACTTCCGACAGATTTTCGGTCCTCAGCGGCGGCGGCAGCGCGGCGACGACGGAAGGCGCGATGGGAAAATATTTAGCTACTATTTAGCTGTTAAATTAATAAAAGTAATATTTCTTAAAAAATATTTTGCGAAATACTTTCTTATTTCCGTTAAGAATATTAGATTTTATTTGCGTTTATTTATTTATGAAGCGAAGCTGAATGTATCCAGTGTTACTCTATCCAGTTTCGATATTTAATAATGAAGAATATTTTACAAGACAGAAGCAAATCTTAGTGAGAGCGCACATTACAATTTTATTTCGCTTCAAACGGCGGCGGCGGCGGCGGGGGCGGCGGCGGCGGGGGCGGCGGGGGCGGCGGGGGCGGCGGCGGCGGCGGTGCTTACGACACTCCTCTTTAAGTAATTTCATATACTTTTGTCGGAGAACGTTAAAATGTTAATGTTTTTACGGAGAGTTTAAAATGTGGGCACAATCTCCCGACAGCATCCGAAGAGAGACGGCATCTCTTTATTTCATAGAATTTAATTCACTACTGTAATACTGTACTGTACAGTACCGAAACCTCAATTTCGGAGTTTTGAACATTGTGGGCCAACAGTAGAGTAGATTGGTGTCCCGCACCCTCAATAGTTACGTATTAACTACTGATTTCATATCAAAATTTGTTGGAAATATAATAAAAAAAAGAGAGAGAGTGAATACCTGCGCGTTGTCCGGCCAATACATTTCGTTGACACAATTAGGAGCTAAATTAAAAAGCGCTCGACAAAGCCGAGCGGCCTACATGAAAGCCTCTCTGAAACAGGCTTCGCAGGTATTCATTTACGGCAACAAAACGCTCGTTCGCCGCTGCCGACTGGAAGCGTGCGGGCGGGCCACGAGGAGGGCGCGCCGCAGATATAATGGTGCCGGAGGCTGCGCGGGCGGGGGGTGCGGGGGCGGAGGCGCCGGGGGGGGAGGAAGGGGTTGTAATGGCGAGTCCGATGGAAGCAATTTATTGAGCTGACTGGAGTGTCCCGAACACATAGAGCGCGGGCGAGCCGCCCCCCGTGCCCCGCCCCGCCCTCAGCTCACCTGCAATAGAGTCATTCGGAGGGGCACAGGCGTGAACACTTCGCTACCTCACCTGCCGCCTAACGGAACACGATCTAACTAACGTGAGCCAACGTGTTCCCTGACACCTGTCAGCCTATTTCCTAAGCTGAATTTTGAGTGAACAGCTTATATTATAAGGTTCTTTGTCCAGTTCTTTCTTATAGTATGCTAGCTTTTGCCCGCGGCTTCGCTCGCGTGAAACTCGGTTTTAAAAAGAAGAAAGTAAGTAAGCCCGCTACCATACCTTAATCTCGGCGCGCGAAACAATTCGGTTTGTATGAGAGGCACATCTTAGCGTAACCGGAGCTGAAATTTATTTAGCCTATCCTGTGTGTCGTACGTAGGTCACTATATAAGTTTTGAGATGGTCGAAATTTGAAAGCGGGACGCATGTGTGTTATATATATTTAAATGGCAAATTTATTTGAAAATAGAACACAAAAGGCCATTTACAGCAATAAAAAAAAATTATGCATTTTGGGGTATTATTCTGTCATAATTTCCCGCTTTTTCTTCTGCTACGATGGAGCTTAAACGTGAAAATTTGCGTGCTATGATATATTATAACTTTAAATGTGGTTTATCCGAAGTTTTAACCTTAGAACGTTTAATATTAGCTTGTGAGTCTGCTCCTTCTCGAGCAGCCATTTTTAGATGGTTTAACGAATTTAAAAGGTGGAAAACTAGCCTTGAAGATATGACAGAAGTGAACGCTCGCCAACAGCAATCACTTCTGAAAATTGACTACTGCAACGCTCGTACGAGAAGACCCACGAATTGCATACAGGGACACAGATAAAATCTTAGGCATCAGTTGGGTTAGTGTTCACACCATATTACATAAACATCTTGGAATGAGGTAGTTTTGTTGTCGGTGGATACCTCGTTTGCTCTCCGAAACGGAAAAAGAAGCCCGTGTGGATTGGTGCCGTGAGATGCGTCTACGTTTTGAAAATGGAAGATCTAGACGTGTTTATGAAAGCATTACTGGGGACGAAACATGGATATTTCAATATGATCCGGAAAGCAAGCAGTGTTCGTAGGTATGGGTGTTTCCAGAAAATTGCAAAGATCGCGGAACATTGGCAAAAAAAGGTTGGCAAGTTTTTTTTTCATGGAGTGGACATCTAGCTATATCAATGCTAGAGAATTGTAGGTCAGTTATCTCAGAATGGTCCACCACAGAAGCATTGCCAAAAGTTATCAAAGCTGTGCAGGAGAGACGACCAAAGACCGGGCTCCTGGGAATTATGCTGCAGCACGACAACGCGTCTTCACACTCTTCTCTCAGAATAAAGGCGTTTATTCAAGAATCTGGTATTGAAACCCTACCTCATCCACTTTACAGCCTCGACTTAGCTTCTTGTGATTTCTTTTTATTCCTCACCATAAAGGATAAGATAAATTTAAAGTTTTTTTCAAGTGCCGAAGAAACGGTGGCTGCCTACGAATTAGCCATTTCTGACCAGTCGGAGGAAAACTGAATTAAATATTTCCATGACTGGTTTAGGCGGATGGAAATTTGTATAGAGAATGATGGAGAGTATTTAAAAAAAATATAATATAAATTGTAAGTATAAATTGTATACTTTATGTGTGTCTCAAAACTTATATAGTGACCTACGCATAGCTAAATGTGCTTTTACTAAGTTTCATCGAATTCGGATGATCAAATCTTGATCTAAGGAAGGATGATGGAAGGAGATGAGAATGAATGACACATTGAAAATTATAATAACGCTGTTAACGCTACAGCGATCGTGCTTACCCTCCAAACGACCATTCAGAGCGTTACCTTTTTTGTGTACGCTGCACGCATATACCCCGCGCCCCGCGCCCCGCGCCCCCGACCGACCACCTGAATCCGAATGCCTCCTATACCTCTTCCTTCCCCCCGTCACTATCCCCTCTGTCCCTCCCTTCCGCTCCCTCAAGACGCTCGATTCCAAGTTGTAAACACTTTGAAAAGTAACTGGTAACACACTGAGAAATGGGACTGGTATTGACATAACATGCTGGTGTTGACATTGCTGCGGTAGGCTCGCCCGCTGTCGCAGCTATAAACAATAACACACATTACAGTTTATCTTGCTGCTTTAATTTATGTCAATACAATGTCCGATGTACCTACTATACCGTACCGTTTGTACCGTGTGGGGCCGGTACTTTAAAAGAATAGCCCCACTGCATCTCTCCCCGTGTATGTCGTAAAAGGCGACTAAGGGATATGACTCCCTTCTTATATTACTAGGTGGTAGGGTTTAACCCGCCCGGGTTGGTACCACCGCACTGAATGAAAGGTCGGTCGAAACGGCTATGTAAATAGTTTGTGTTTTCCGTCCAGTTCAGTGTAGCCGGCACGACCGAAGGGAAGCACTGACGTGGCACCAAGTTCACCCGGTGTTATGGGCTGACATCACGGATGTTGTAGGTGATGTAGCCAACCGTGTCAGTTTCAATAAAAAAAAAAATAAAAAAAAATAAGATACATTAAATGTGTTTCATTTAATTTATTTTCGTTTCATTACGCTTCTTTTCGTTTGGTTTCGTTTCATTTTACAAATTATTGTTAATAGCACTAAAAATAAATAAATAAATACTTGGAATCGTTATCGTCGAATCTTGGAAACGTTGAAGAGACGACGACCGCTGGAGTGACCGTGTCTCACACTGGCGGCCGCGGACAGGAAAAGCGACTGTAGGAAGACCATCCGCCAAGTGGGACGACGACATCAAGTACATCGGCGGAAAGCATTTGTTCCGTACCTGGAGGAGGAAAATAGAAGAGTCTATGGATGCATACACGCTGATTGATTGAGTTGGAATCGACCGGCAGCTCCTCCGATCTCCTCCCAGGTGACCGTGGAGGCGACAATGAGAGTGGCTGAATACTTCCCCGCTCCACCCCGCTGCGCCGCGTCGAGTCGAGACTGTAGCAGCGCTTCCGAGCCTTTTGTACCTTCCATATTTACAGTGAGCCTCAAAGATTGAGCTGTCCGGATTCTGTGGCTTCTGGAGTTGCCGTATCGAGTTACTGCTCCTAGTATGGAGAGGTTTATTATAGTTTTGGTTTCTTGTAATAATAAAGAGTTACTGCTGGTGTTAAACCTGTCCGCTCCCACGTTATAATATGCCCAAAACCCCTTAGTCCCGCATGGGCGTGGCCCGCGCGGGCACAGGCCCGCGCGGGCCGCCGTGCGCGCCCACATCGACATAAACGCAGATATTTCGGAAACTAATAAAGTTAGATCTATAAACCCTTCTGTCCTAGAAAGCCTAGAAAATTTCCTAAAATCCATGTGAAACAGTGAGGCTTACCTTGTTTAGAAGTACCAAATATTTTAGTAACCTAAAATATTTGGTACCTAATAAAAAAAACTCAATTTTTTTTTGAAAAATTCATTATAATATAAATTCAAAACATACCTTTACAATATTTATATCAGAATACTCGTAAAGAAACATACTTTTAGAAATAGTAAAGTATAATATACGTTTTCTTTACAGAAATTAGCGAAATCGGATGTTCAACATGAAGATCCTGGGAGCAACCGGAAACTCCGAGATGGCACGCGCGTGATATTTTTTACCAATTTTATAAATATATTATTTGAACTAAACATTCTTTTATTTTGCAACTGATCGTATGTTTGTATAATAATGCGAAGAAAATTGGAAAAATAAGCTATATTTCCATGAAAAATATGCCCTCAAAGTCATTGTTTACAAATTTCATACAAAAATAAACAAACATTTTTGAGCGACGAAAAATATGACTTTTGTCGCCACCCGAACTCGTAATGCATCTTCTATTGGTAGAATAACTAATAAATAACACTATTTACTAACCTTTAGCTCATAGATGCACTTGAATACACTTATAAACATTATTTTCCCGGGGCGCTCTTACTTGAAAAATACGCACACGGACAGATTATCAATATGTCCTCTGACGGCAAGTTATTGTTTCCATAGCCAATATTATTGTTTCTTGGAGACAGGCTCCAAATCCTTTCAAAAAATGCTGCCTGAATCAAGAGAGGATCAGGGCAAAATAAAGTGAATTTGGTCAAATAGTGCGGCCGTAAATTGCGCATAAATTATGGGTCCTTGGAGACCCGGCGGGAGCTAGAGGATAGGCGCGGCGGGTCTCCGCGGACCCGCTCGGGAGTCAACAGGTGTCAAAGTCAAAGTCAAAACATTTATTTTGTCTTCATATTTAGTACACATAAGTAATTACAGTACATTCAATATTAAACAATCGTCAATTTCTTATTTCTAAATTTAAATAATGTCCATAGTACGTGTATATACATACAATAATGTATTTATTATATTAAAATTTTAAAGAAATTTAAATTGTAAAAGGTCTTTTCGTGTAGCCACTTCGTTAGTCCCGTTTTGAAATGTTTATTGTTTTCCAGGTTGCACAGGTCTTCTGGAAGTTTGTTATAAATGTTTATACTATTGAAGTGTACACCAGTTTTGTGTTTTTGTGTCTTATGTTTTATTTGCTGAATGTTTGACCTGTGCCTAGTGGAGTATCTGTGGTTCAGGCACTGGTATTCATTTGGTCTGTCTCTTACGTACATCGCAGTCTTCAGAACATAAACGTCGTACATGGTTAGGAGTTTTAGCCTTTTAAATATGGGCTCACAGTGAGCATCCCATGCAGCGTTCGTCATGATCCGAGCGGCTTTTTTCTGCAACCTGAACACCCTCACAGCCTCCCCCGAGTGACCCCAGAACTCTAATCCGTATGACATTATCGAGTAGAAGTACCCAGAGTAAGCACTCTTGAGGGTGTCCAAGTCGCAGCACTTTGACAGCGTCCTCAGACAGTAACATGCTTTGCTAAGCTTGTCACATACTTTGTCTATATGCTCAACCCATCGTAGGTGTTGGTCTACAGTGAAGCCCAAAAATACCGTGGATGCAGCAAATTCGATTATTTCATTGTTATATTTTATGAACATTTCATTGTCTTTTATGTTTTTACTTGTTATTGAAAAATTAACACAATGTGTTTTCCCACTATTCAGAAGCATGGTTTTCGGCAAATGGTCTAACCATTTGCCGAAAACCATGCTCCGATTTCTTTTATAACTGTGTTAATTTTTTCTATTAGTTTAGTTCTACTTTCGTCAGTAACAATAACATTTGCATCGTCTGCATAGAGCACCACAAGGTATGACAACATAACTAATGTAGTGTACTTCGGAAAGTCGTTTATAAATATAATAAATAATAGCGGTGCTAATATGGATCCCTGTGGTACTCCATACTCAGACACAAACGGCTTTGATATGACCGTGGTCCTTTTTTAGTGTCCGACGATGCAACATTTACTCTAAAAGTGCGATCGACAACCGGTAAGACCGAAACCAATCCAGTGCCTGGTCTTCCACACCGTAAATTTTCAATTTCTGAAGAAGGAACTTGTGGTTTACTACGTCGAAAGCTTTCGATAAGTCGACAAACACACCCGCTACACTATCGCCTTTGTCCAGTGCCTGGAGAATTGACTTCGTTAATTCATACGTGGCCGATGATGTTGATTTTCCGGGCCTGAAACCGTGTTGGTTTTGTGAAAGGATGTTATTTGTTTCTACAAAATGTAATAGTTGATTGTGCATGGCCTTTTCGAAGACTTTGGAAAACACTGGCAACACGGATACAGGTCTATAGTTTTCCGGTAAGGCTTTATCTCCTTTTTTATAGAGTGGTATTAGTTTCGCGCATTTCAGTTTCCGGGGAAAAGTACCTGTTTCAAAAGAAAGATTTATCAAATAGGTCCTAAAATAGGCTTATATGATTTATGTAGCAGTGCTACTGAGATACCACTTTGATCTTGAGTTGGTTTTCTTTTTAACGAATTGATAATTCTCTCTATGTTTTTTTCAGTTAGTACTCCTGCTCTGAACCGGTTTTTGTGAGATACTGGCATATGACAAGTTTTTAATAGCGCACATGGGTCCATTTGTTTCTTGCCTAATGTGTCAACAAGAAGTTTCGGTATGCTTTGATAGTAAGCGCCGAAAGTTTCTGCGATAATATCTGGGTTATTTGTCATAGTGTTTTCTGATAGTTTTAAAATAATGTTTTCCTTATCGATTTTGCTATCTTTTCCGGTTTCTCTTTTCACAACTTTCCAAATAGTTTTTGATTTATTGTCACTTTCTTCAATAATTTTCTTGATATGTTTAGTTTTGTCAGTTTTTAATTGGTTTCTATAGTTCAATTTTAGTTTGTTTAGTGTTTGTTTGAATTCTTTACTTTTTATGTTTGTTCCTAATACTTCCAACGCTGTTATTTTATCTTTAAGTGCTTTTGTTTCTGGTTCTAACCAGTTTTTTTGTTTCTGAGTTGTAATGGTTCTCTTTTTATTAACGGGAAAAGCTTCATCAAAATAATAAGTGTACAATTCGAAAAAAGTATCAAACGCCTCGTCCATAGTATTGCATTTATACACATTCGTAAAACTTGTACAATTTAGTAGACTTTGAAAATACGTTATATTTGCTTCTGAAAATATTCTGCCTATTTTAGTTTGCCGTTTAGGGTGTGAGTTTATTCCTTTAAAAGTACTGATTTGGTATTTGTGGTCCGACACTCCATTAGGCAAAGTCAAACATTCAGCATCGTCCTTTGGTATGTTTGTAATTACATAATCTATAAGTGACTTTCTAGTGTCACATATTCTGGTAGGTTCATTGACAAGGTTCTCTAGATTAAATATATTCATTAGCTGTACCAGACTCTTATAATTTACAGATTGCTTGTCATAGAAATCAATATTAAGATCACCACAGAGTATTAAATAATCGTAACTAGAAATTAATTCATTCAATAAAAATTCACATTTGTCAAAAAAATAATCATGTTCATTTCCAGTATGGTACATTGTCAAAATACAGATTTGTTTTTTGTTTACTTTGATAGTTATAATTGTGAATTCAATAGATTGTTCTTTAATCAAGTTGTCAAATTTTTTTATCACAGTAACATTTGGATATATATGTTCTCGTACGTATACACAAACGCCTCCGCCTGACCGCGTGCTGCGGGCGTATCCATGTACTGCTCTGTAACCAGGCAGTACATATATTGGCTCGCCGCGGGCTTGCCATGTCTCTGACACACAAAATATGTCTGTCATGGGATTTAGGTTGCTTAGGAAAGCTTCTATTTCTAGCATTTTATTTCTCATACTTCTAACATTTTGGTGAACAATGGTTAGATTATTTGATGTCAGTCGAATGTCAACTTGGCCTGTCGGCTTCGTGTCATTATTTTGGGCGTCGCCGGCGCAGTGGTTGGCGGCAGCGGCGGCGGCGGTGCGGTGTGAGCTGCATTCTTGTTTTGTCCGTGAACCGGTGAGTTGTGCTGTTGGATTTTTAGTGGAGAGAAGGGGTTCGTATGCGTTGTTGTATCTGATTTCAGGTCTGGAGTTTCTTCTGAGTTCACTGTTTGCTCTTTGTGTTCTCGATGAGTGTCTCTTGAACCTAAAAAAGCAAGCGGCTTTTTCTTTTCGATGTACTTTCGAACTCCTGTGCCCTTCGGCCAAAATTCCGGATTTAGTAGTTGATCAGTCTGTTCCTTCGAACTTTCTAGTTTAAATGAAGAATAGTTATCACCTCGTGGCGTCAGTTTTTCGACTTTAATGTCTTGTTCGCTGATGTTGGTGAGATTTTTTATTACGTAGGTTTTTATTTGCTCGGTAGTTGTTGAGGGATCTAGGCGGCAAATGTGTATTCCGCTTGCTGGCTGAGAACGCTGTGCGACTTTCAGAGTGATTTCTTCTTGGTTTGAGTCATCACGAGTCCCGATAATCATAGGATTATCAGTTCGTTTGCGTGAGTTCGAATTTCTGATTTATTTTATTATTGTTTTGAGTGATATTCTGTTTATAGAGCATCAGGATACTGGTGCTCTGATTGGTCTCTGTCGTCAAATAACCTCAGCTATTAGTAGTTCTACTAGCGATTCGATTTCTTTCTTCCTTCCAAATTGCAACTTACATATATACATACATACAACATGATGTACTATACCGACAATCGGGATTTGTCAGCCTCGGTAGATCAGTGGTGCGGTCAGTCGACTGTTGTTAAGCAACCCTGGGCGCGGTCAGTACTTGGATGGGTCGCTCCGCGGGACCGCTCGACCGTTGGAGGTTGACCGTGGTTAGGATTCCACGTAAAACTGTAGGTCCCTTCCCTTTTTACCTTACTATGTGGTAGGGTTTATCCCGCCCGGGTTGGTACCACCGCACTGAATAAAATTACGGTCGTATCGGTTATGTAAATAGTTCGTGTTTTCCGTCTAGTTCAGTGTAGCCGACATGATGGTGATGACACCTAGTTCACCTGGTGTTAAGGCCTGACATCGCGCATGTTGTAGGTGATGTAGCCAACCGTATGAGTTTCCATAAAAAAAAAAGAGTCGTCGGGGTTGTGCTGCAAGTACTCTTGTAAATTACAGCACAATACCGACTACCACGCTTAGCAATGTATTAGAACAAGATAACTATCAATACGAAGACTGCTGCACGACTCGGTGGAAGGAATTGAAAAATTTGAACTTCTTCAAATATAGGTATTTACAAATAAGTAGCAAATCTGTTTGTTTGTATGTTTGTGTGATCTTAGTTTAAGTTACTAGTCAATTTGGTACGGACGCCTGAGAGCACGCGCCGCCCCGCCCCGCGCCATCTCCGCCTCGTCCCGCGCGCCGAATTTGAATCTCGGTTGGATGAAGAACGCGCGCTCGTTGTTTTTGTCAATTAGAAGTTTTCCAGAAGTTCGGGTAAGTTGGTTCGCCCCTAGCGCGGTGACCGCAACCCGCCCTCCACTGGGGCATCTTCTCACCGCAAAGTCCACGGATTTAAGCAGGTTGCTACTGTTGATGTATTTTTAGGTTTTCGTATCCCGTACGGAAGCCTATTACTAAGGCTACGCCGTCCGTCCGTCCGTCAGGTCCGTCCGTGGGCTGTATCTCTTGAACCGTAATAGGTAGTCCGTTGAAATGTTCACAGAATATGTGTTATTATGGCGGATATAACAACAAATAATAAAAAAAGTAAAAAATTAAGGGGGGGTTCCCATCCAAGAAACGTGTTTTTTTCAATGTTTTTTTTTTGTGGTGCGGAAACCTCGGTGCGCGAGTCCAACTCGCACTTGGTTGGTTTTTTGCTATTTCCCTGCTGCTCTGGTCGTAAAGTTGTTTCAGCGACGGAGCCAGCACAACCGGACTATTTTATTGCACTACAGTTTACTTAATTTTCAGAGCGATCTGTCTTTTGGTTTTGGATACTGCATTCCGTAGGTTGATGCAGATAAAAGGATCGAGAAAGGTGTGGTACGGTACGACCGAGTTTACTCGACTTGGCGGGGGCGCGGCCGTGCCCGCAGATTGAGTGCCGTATTGTTTACACATCAACCCACGGTGGATGTGTAAACATTACTCGCGTAAACAAATCGTAATTCACTCCAGTTCTCACAATTTCTCGGCCTACAGCTATATTTTTACACATAAACATGCCAGAATAACATATTTCATGTTTAAACTGTCTGGACATCCAAGAAAACGATTTCAAGGAATTTCAAAGTGCTTCTTAACATAAGTATTCGAAAAAGAATGCGAAACCGCGACCTTTACACAAAGTCTCTAAGTTATTTATACCAATTTTATACTAGATATTTTTAGATTTGCTATTTTTATTTTATGTTTATTTTTTATTTTTATTCAGGTTTTATTCTAGTGGTTTTGTTTTCTCCTCTTTCTTTTCTAAATCTTTTGTAATACTAACTTATACTTAAGAAAACAAAAAATTGTTACTAACCTTCTAAACCATAGAAAAAAGTGGTCAAGTGAACCATGTTCACGTGCCGAGGGTCCCGTAACCGCTGCTTCGACTTACGCACTTGTTAGGTCGGCGCGTAGGCGCGTAGGCGCGTAGGCGTGTATGCGTGTAGGCGCTCGAGAGGCGTAGGTGAATGTTACTTATTGTGCTGTCCACTCAGCCCGCTACCGCCAACAACACATTAAATATTCATGTATCTGTGTCTCCCGCCCCGCTCCGCCCCACATCCCGTTACCTATACTATTATCTAAAGGCAACTGCCACTGCTACAACATTCCAGCCAGCATGCCAGCGAAACATTTTTAAGAGTTCGGCGACTGGCAACTTTCAGCAACTAGGAAAATCACGTAGCTACGGAAAATAATTGAATTGAGTAATGAATGTGAAGCTAAAATAGCAACGCGGGCATCTCTCCTGCGCTCTGCGTTCCGTTTATTTATACGAGGAGACGCTCTTAGTATTCATGCATATTTTTAGCGGCGGATGTAAAAAGGTAGGCCTTTCTCTTGCCTCTTACTAGGTGGTAGGCTCAAAATGTAGCCGACTGAATTGGTACCACCGTACTGGATGTAAGATGACCGCATAGCAGCCTCGGCTCAAGGGAAAGGGGACTCTCTGTTATGGCACCTACCTTCACGGAGGTGATATTGGCTGATAAGAGCATGTACTTTGGCCCGCTTGACTCAGCCATCCATACCGGATTACATAAAAAAATACGAACGAACGAACCTATTGGTTAAGTCACTTATCTGATCACTGTAACACATTCGAAAGTTACAGGACTCCTCCTGACTAGACATAGCTGAAATAGTTGTATTCGTACTGTCATACTAGCACAGTATCGCAATCCGAAGGGCACCGTCCGCACTTATAATATTTGCGGAGCGGTCGCTGCCCACGTATTAAAATAACGGAGAGATTCCGTAAATTATTGGGTAGCGACTGAAAATCCCTAGCGACTAGCGCTCACGTAGTCATCCCTCAGGGTGCACAGAGTGCGGCCCTTATTCACCTCGCTCGCTGCTATTTTTCTCTATTATTGCCCGGGGGCGTGGGGCGGGGGGGGGGGGGGGCGGGTTAGCAAAAGGGCGGGGAGGGGATCGAACCCTCAATGCTACTGTCGCTTTACACTATGTTGAGGTTGCAGTGAAAAGAGATTTAACACTAGCCTAGAGAGCGCCACAGCACCGCACACTTCGGTGTTATCAAATATTCATTCAATTGTCTTTACAGAGTGCTGGATCGATGAAAGGTACGTCACAAAAACTATAACTGGGTACAATGTGCATCAAACAAGTAGACATAATAATCAGAACGACGGAGTAGTGGTTTATATTCTCTCCAAGCACGACTCCATAGTATCAGAACCGGATTTCTCGCAAGCAAACTGTCTCCAAATCAACATAAGAAATGATTTATCACTTTTCTGTATTTACAGATCGCCCTCCTACTTGAACAAAGATCCTTTTCTATCGTCACTAAACAGAATACTGTCAAAAACTAGGGATAAAAAGTCCGTTGCGATAGTTGGTGACATAAACATTAATACGCTTAATGACAGTACCGATTCCCTTGAATACTTGTGCCTTCTGGCAGAACACGGTTGTAAGCAAGTCATAACTCATCCAACGAGATTAAACGCCTGTCTCGACCATATAATGATTAGAAGTAAAGAAACGTGCGTAGGCATAGTATGTCAGAGTGCAGTCACAGACCATTATCCAACTATAGCTACAATACCATTGAATGAGACAACAAAAGTGAAAAGGACCACAACAATGAAACTTATTGATTATGAATCAGTAAAGAAGGAACTAGATAAAAAAAATTGGAAGGAAATAGAAAGTATAACAAATGTTGACGATGGCTTTAAAACTTTAATCACAGCTATAGTGGAAATAATCGAAAAATATACTACTGACAAACAATGTTCACATAGGAAAAAAAGACTGACACCGTGGATTACTAATGGACTAGTGACTAGCATAATTAAAAGAGATAAAATGCATAAAAAAGTAAAAAATTATCCAAATAACGAAGAACTTAAAAGTAAATATAAAATATATAGAAACGTATGTAACAAGCTACTAAGGAGAGCTAAAGAAGAATACTATAGGAAAGAATTTGCCAATAACAGTAGCAACCCCAAGAAAACATGGACACTAATAAGAGAACTCACACATACTAAAAAAGATAAGAATGTCATATCGCCTAAAAGCATGGGAACCAACTTAACATCCACTGAAACTGCTAAGGAATTTAACCAATTTTTTGCCTCGATCGGGACAAAACTGGCTAATGACGCTAAGCAGAGGATACAAAAGGGAAATGACAAGAACGTCAAACGAACTTGCGAAACTAATTTATCAATGAGGCCCACCTCACCGGAAGAAGTCATAAAAATTATTACCAGTCTCAAAAATGGTTCTGCTCCAGGAATGGACAGAATAAGAGTAGAAACCCTTAAAGCCAACATCTTTACTTTAGCATGTCCTATAGCCCATCTATGCAACATGAGTCTACAGAATGGAATATTTCCGAATGTACTTAAACACTCCGTAGTAACGCCTATATTTAAAGCCGGTTGTAAGGAAGAATACGCGAATTACCGGCCTATTTCATTGCTAAGTGTTTTCTCTAAAATATTAGAGCGTATTGTAAAACAGAGACTTGTAGAATTCCTCAATACAAATAGTTTCCTTTCTGATAACCAGTATGGATTTCGTCAAGGAGTATCGACAGAAGCTGCAGTACTCGGACTAACTAACTATGTGGTCGAAGCCCTTGATGGAGGAGACGTGTGCCTTGGTATCTTCCTAGATCTGGCGAAAGCCTTTGATACTGTATCCATAAGAATGCTGTTAGACAAACTGGAGGGGTATGGTGTCGTCGGAGTGAGTCACAAATGGTTCACCTCTTATTTATATCAAAGAACACAACGGGTCAGGATTGGAGACACAGTTAGTGATCCAATAGAAGTCGTCTATGGAGTACCACAAGGGAGCGTATTAGGCCCAATACTATTCCTACTCTACGTGAACGACCTTTGCGAAACCAAAATTAATAGCGGAAAACTTATTGCATTCGCTGACGATACGGTCCTGTTGTTCAGAGCGAAAACTTGGGAACGACTGTTCAAAGAGGCAGAACGTGGACTAGCCCAAGTCTATACCTGGCTCAATAACAACCTGCTCACTTTGAACACGGGAAAAACTAAGTATATACCTTTCACGATCACAGCGGTCAAAAGACCATCGAACGACCACAAAATCACTGTGCACAACTGCACTATGGCAACTCCACGTACTGCTGACAAGGCACCCACAGACCTGTGCACATGTGATACGCTACTGGATCGAGTAGAAAGCATTAAGTACCTCGGCATAATAATAGACTCACATTTGAAATGGAACCTGCACATAGCTTTAATTGCCAAACGCACAAAGAAACTTATTTATGTATTTAAAGAGTTGCGTGGGGTTTTGCAAGGACCGTCCCTAACCCAAATATATTTTGCACTGAGCCGTTCGCTCATACACTATTGCATATTGTCATGGGGTGGAGCAGCAATGGTCCACCTTATGCCACTAGTAAGGGCACAAAAATCTATAATACGTGTAATGCATAGGAAACAATATAGATACCCTTCGTTGCAATTGTTTAAAGAAACAGGCATATTAGACATTAGGCAATTATTCATATTTAGATCACTTACACAATTTCACACACAAAAAAAAACAAAAATAAAAAATACACACAATTTTGCCACAAGAGGTAAACACAAATACTATATGTGCCCTAAAACTAAAACTAAGTTTTCAAGCAGGTACTGGGAACATTTAGGCCCTAAATTATATAATGCCATAAGTGTGTCTCTAAAAACCATATCGATCCTTCCATTATTTAAGAAGAAATTAAAAAGTTGGCTAGTTACCATTGGTATAAAAGAATCAGAAGAAATGATGAAAACAATGGTATAGAAAAAAAAAGTTTTCTATAAGTTATAAGTATATAGTAAAAAAAACACATAAATATAAACGTAGTTCATAAATAGATAGATAATGCGAAATTTTTTATAGGTAGGTAAGTATTTAGACTAAATTGAATTGTTCAATCTTGTAATATTTAATATTTAAAATGTATCTATTAATGCGTATTCGTAAGCACTGCTGTCCACAGGACAGACCACTTTAGGTCTAGCGTGGACAGCAGGGTACACAGTACAATGTTCTTTTTTTTTTTTTCTCTCTATATGTAAATTTACTAGTTTTTAGTACTGTTTCTTGTTTTTCAATTATGTATTTTTAAGAATAAACGATTTTTTGATTTTGATTTGATTTGATTTGATTCAACTTTGTAATTCTCTCTCTATATTAATGTTTTAGTAAGAATAGTGTAAATGTAAAAAACAAATACATAATACGTTAGGTATCTATTTAATGTAATATAGTATAGGATTCGTTTAATATACAGGATGTTGTAACAGCCAGTACATTAATTTCGCCAGCGCAACTGTATGTTTCTTTAATTACGAGTAATAATAAAAAATTAAAAAAATACTTTCACCAGCTGCTCTTTCTTTCGGAACCGGTGTAAACTTGAGGTCTCTTCCCTAGGTAGGCTCAAATTGTAGCCGTTTGGATTGGTACAACCTTATTGGACGTAATATGGCCGCCTAGCAGGGTTGTCGATTAGTTCCTGTAAGGTCGATACTTACTTACGCACCCTCTTGAGGTATAGATTACTCGCCTGCAAAATCTCGTAGATTCGCCAACGCACAGCCGGGCTTGGAACCTGAATCTTTCGCTATATAGATAGGATAGGTCACCGGTCTGACCGCGCGGTCTGGATGCCTAAAGAGTCACATGTCGCCTAATTAATAAACTTTAGGATTTATACCTTTCTATAATCCAGAAATTGAACCCTTAACTTTGCAATCCCTTACGAATCGGCAAAATGCGGTCAGCGAAATATACGTTTTGGTAAAACCATGAACGAAATTAATTAGAGTCCTAATATGTACATTATATAAAAACTCTTGTAAATGTGTTGTTCGAATGTGGGTGAGATAAAGACACAAGCGGAGGAAAAACATCGCTCAAGCGCGATTTTACTCACGTACAGAGGGTTCCGTTGATCACCTATACCATGCCTGTCAAAAAAACCATATCCGTCTATCTTTTGTATCTGCCGTGCCAAACTGCCTGTCGCGTAAACATAATTGATTGTTCTTGTATGGGGAACCCTTGTTATTGTACCTTTTGTTTTTTTATTATTTGTTGGCATACCATTCATAATAAATAACACATATTCTGTGAAAATTTCAACCGGCTACCTATTACGGTTCAAAAGATACAGCCCTGGGACGGACGGACGGACGGACAGACGTTGTAGGCTTAGTAACAGGCTTGCGTATGGATACGGAACCCTAAAGACCCCCAACTAGGTTCCTCGCACCATCGCATCTGTGCGCAACACACCACACACGACGCGCGTGTGCGGCCCAGTTCGACCCATTCGCTAGCCACCACTTGGCCACCACGGAATTCCTCCTTGAATAACCTTCAAAAACGGCCCAGATTTTTTTTAGCACACATTTTTTTCGCATAGCTTCAACGCGGGCGAAGCCGCGGGCGAGGTTATTATAATCATGATCATAATGTTCTTGTGAGCGGTAGCATGAGTTAATTATTAGTAAGTTACTACTAATATAATACTTATAATTGATAAGGTAGGTACTAACAAAACATTGTGACTTGCGAAGTTTGTTTGTCAGTTCTTCTTCGCATTGAATTTAGAACTGGCGGAATTTTCGACATATCCAAAGTATAGGTTGTCTACCTATTGATGAAATTATACAATAAACAATAATAATGACATCACAAATAATCACAATATCTAAATGAAGATTATTTTCGCACAAAAGAATGGAGCGCAAAAGTCCGCTTTCTAAGAAGGCTATCCGTGAGAAGTAAACGGACGGCAACACCGGCTGACAGCTTCAATGGCCTAAAGATTTAACCCTCTTAGGGTAAGCTTTACTTAGGGCCGAATCGTGGCCTTTGTTCCGGGACTTAGGCCGCAGGCGCCGCGTCAGGCCTAGCTCGTACGTATAGCTAGTAGCCCTTCTCGAGGATCGGTCTGGAGGTGTGGTGCCGGTGTGGGTGGAGGAGTGAGCGCGCGAGTGGAGTGGCAGGTGTTGGTCCTGCGAGTTAATAATCCGGTCGCTAGAGGGCGGTTATTTTTCGGGTCGCCTCGTGTTCGCGATCCGACCAATGTGTCGGAACAAACCTAGTGGGCGCATAGAGTAGGCTATGCAGATAAGCCACTGCCATCGTGACATCGTGACATCGTGAATGTACCAATGTACCTGGACCAGATCGGGCATGTGCTCAAAAAGGTTCAAGTGCGTAGTACCCGTAACCGAAGGGCATGCACGAAGAAGAAGAACCCGCCCTGGTTGTACCACCGCACTGAATGAAAGGTGGTTTGAAACGGCTATGTAAATAGTTCGTGTTTTCCGTCCAGGCAGTGTAGCCGGCACGACCGAAGGGAAGCACTGACATGGCACCTAGTTCACAAAGGTGTTAAGGACATCACGGATGTAGTAGGTGATGTAGCCATTGTTTTCCGTAGATCGTTAAAGGTAACAAGTCTTTTCCTGGTGACCAAGTGTCGGCGCAACGTTCGCTTTATACACGTCCCGAAGAAACTAAATGTCATTTAGCATATAATGGTAGGGACGGTAGTCTCCTAACTTATAGAACAAATATCTCATACTAATCAGAAATGTAGTATATGCAAGAATGTCCAACAAGCAAGTTGTCCAACAAAAATATTGCCTGAAACTTTTAACAGAAGAGTTAGTCTCACTAACCCCTCACTCCCGGCACTCCGGGGAGAGATTTCCTTTCTCCTTCTTCATGCAGCAGCGGTGGTTTACCCAAACACTGTATTTTGGTTGTGCTTTTAAAAATGTTGAAGGGTTTATTATTGGTTTCGTTTTGAGGTAAGAAACTAGCTGTGATGAAGTTTTAGGTTTTATGAAAATTTAAATTTCTTATTTGCCTCACAAACATGATAATAGGTACAAAAACATATTTTACGTTACTACCAAGTAAGTGTGGTTTCAGTGTTTGATGACTCTGTGTCGGGTCGGCTGCGGGCCGGGTGCGGGGCGGGGCGGGGCGGACAGGCGGACACGGGCCGGTTTTAATATGCGCTCACTCGGAAAGGTGGGGATTTCGACGTTTCGCACGGATTCCGCGGCCCGTTAATAAAAGAAATGTCGTTTGCGGTCGCCTCCGCCGCCGCCGCCGCCGCCGGGGCTCACTGAAGCGGTTTCAGCGTCGCACACGGTTAAGACGAATACGGAATGAGGGTCGAGAGCGATCGCTTCAGCTTATGCGCCGCGCCGGCCGCCCGCCCGGTCATAGTTAAACCACACAAGTTAGCCGTCTTCATACAAACGCGCCGATTTCGCACTCACACAAGCGCGCGCCTGCGCACGCTGTCTGTACACAACCACTACATGCATTCTCACTGTTCCTCGCGCGTAGTCAGTGATGGTCGCCCCGCCCCCGCGCTCGGTGACGCACACCACGTGACGGCCGCTGCCTGCCGCCTGCCGCTTCCCGATAGAAAGTATTATTATTCGAATTTTATTCTATTGCACTAACATAATGGCTCCGCGTTTCTGCAGTGTGTACGGCTGCATGAATAGATCAGGCTCGAATCGCGAGTTAACATTATTCTCATTACCTGCTGCCATCGAAAGGTAAGTAATATAAAAAATATTATTAAAGTATGTAGTTAAATTATGTAAGTTATTAATACGAGTAGGTATACTAAGCGAAGGAATTGACTTGAGACCTGGCTCGGTAACGTCAGAGCAAAGCACCTATTAGTATTTAAATTATAGTATTAATTAGTTATTAATAGGTAGGTACTAGCTGCAAAAACCATTCGCGAACCCCGGCATCGGGCGCGGCCACGCGGCGCACGCGAAGGCTGCGCCGTGCGCGGGCCCGCGCGGTTGTCGACTTGTTCAGACTTGTTACAGATACCACGCACAACGCAATTTCGCGCGGTTTTGTATTCTATAAATGGCCACAGCTCCTACCGCGGACACTTTCATGACTGCTAGCGACCAACCAAGTTATTAAGTAATTCATTAAAATAACAAAAATAAAAATATAAGTTATTAAGTAATAATAAAACAAAATTAATAAATAGATTTTAAAATTATTTATTTGATAATTTTTTTATTAAGATTAATAATTATATTAATCTATAATATAATTATATATTAATATATATATATTAATCTATAATATAATTCTAAATATATTTTCTATAATTTTTATAGTTATAATTTTTTTGCCCACTTATTAATTCTCTTCATCGTCCGCGACTACGAAATGGTTGTCCAAAGACGGACGTGAGTTAAAGTTGAATTTTGACATTGCATTAATTTTTGGGAGGTTAAAGTTAAAAAAAAATTTACCCGACTGCGCGAAGCAAAAATGAAGGGTTATCTTTTTAGCAATTTATGTGCGTGTATGTTTGTTTTTACGTATGTTCCACCGTAGCGCCAGAACTAAGCATCCGATTATTGAGTGGGGTATCGTTGTCAAGGGCTCAAACATCAAATAACATCGTTCACTGTCTATCGAAAATACAGCTTTCGGAAATATACCTTAACGCCAGTATATAATAAATCTATATTCTGTTAACTGACAACTCATATATTCTGTTAGAGTAAAATTTTGGGAGTTGGCTCTTGGTCTATAAATAAAATATACATAAATGTACATAATAATTTTAAAGAATAGCATTTCCATCATGATGGGCTCACTGCCTGTCAATTGTGTTAGTGTTGTGAGTTGTGACATCCCTGGAGGCTCGGCGCAGCGTAGGTAGTTATTTTAAAAATGGCCTCCAGTTATCTTACTCGTCTTCTTTTACTATGGCCCGGTCGACATTGTGTGAGAAATGCGAGCGCCGCCGGCCGAGCAGAGAGATGTATTCCGTTCTTCACCGCGAACTGTTACCAAACGGCAGCGAGCATCATGAAGGTAATACAACGTCTCCCAAAACTCAACGTCAAGCGGGAACCAGGGAGTAGGCTAGTTTATGACCACCCGGGGAAAAATAAGAACTTGTTTTTTATTATATAAGCATTCTATTGAAAAGGGTTGAAAATTTACATCTCGTACAACATTTTAGGTACTACGACTACAAATTTGCAAATATAATTGTTCAAATGTTTATATTGGAAGCATAAATAACTCTGCTATTGATAATTATCCCAAATAAAACCAGAAAGCCTGTAGTTTTACCAAAAAAAAATCCAGTAATTTAAAAAAAAAAAAAAATGACTCAGATTTTTTTTTTCTTATTTTTCCCTGGGTAATCATAAACTGGCCTACTCCCTGGTTCCCGCTTCACGTTGAGTTTTGGGACACGGTGTATATGTAAACTGAAGGTCTCTTCCCTTCTTACCTTACTAGGTGGTAGCGTTTATCCCGCCCGTGTTGGTATGACCACCGCACTGAGCGAAATGTCGGTTGAAAAGGCTATGTAAATAGTTCCTGTTTTCTTGTGGGGGGGAAGCACTGACATGACACCTAGTTCACCCGGTGTTATGGTCTGACATCACGGATGTTGTAGGTGATTTAGCCAACCGTGTCAGTTTCCATAAAAAAATATGTATATACTTATTCTTTATTGAACACCAACTTATACTAATTAGGTATGCACAATAGGCGAGGCGAGCAAAGAAAATTCGTCAGCCTCGGTAGCTCAGTGGCGCGGTTGGTTAGTCAACTGTTATTAAGCAACGCTGAGCGCGGTCAGTTATTGGATGGGTGACCGCTCGACCGTTGGAGGCTGACCGTGGTTCGGATTCCACGTTAAACTGTAGGTCCCTTCCCTTCTTACCTTACTAGGTGGTAGGGTTTATCCCGGCCGGGTTGGTACCACCGCACTGAACGAAACGTCGGTCGAAACGGCTATGTAAATAGTTCGTGTTTTCCGTCCAGTTTCGTGTAGCCGACATGAAATGAAGGGAAGCACTGACATGGCACCTAGTTCACCCTGTGTTATGGGCTGACATCACGGATGTTGTAGGTGATGTAGCCAACCGTGTCAGGTTCCATAAAAAAAAAAAAAAAAAAAAAAAAAAAAAAAAAAAAAAAAAAAAAGGCGAGCTTAATGCCGCGAGGCATTCTGTGCTAACTAACCTTTCGGATGTGGAAGAAGTACAAGCAGGCGAACAAGAATAGTTTGTGGCGATGTATTAGACTGTAAAGAAATATGTATGATAGATAAACTACAAACGAATACTACATAAATACTTCAATATTTACATATTAAATGTACATTAATCAGTGATACCGTTGTGCAACACAATCAACTGAATGACAAGAGAGAGAGAAAAGGGAAGTTAGGATTATAGTAGTAGATAGAAGTAATGCATTAGGTACCTACATGACATAACCTCAAGTAAAAAGACGGAGTTGTGTTAGTAGTAGCACGCCAGCAAATTCAACGTAGAAACGTCGAGCTATCGTATACGCCACGCGGTCGCTTTTTTTGCATTTTAAGTATAAACAGTACGGTACGCCAGGTCATTTCCGATTTTACAATTCACCCGAGATCTGGAACTTATTTAAAGTCAAAAAGCCGGACAAGTGCGAGTCTGACTCGCACACCGAGGGTTCCGTCGGCGCCGCGCCCCGCCGTGCCGTCAGCGTTGATTGTTGTGCCGATTATTAGAATGAACGTAACGAAAAGCATCCCTTAAATTTATTTGAACTTTTTTAAGTTTTCTTTACATTCGCGGGTGCGCGCACAACAACCCACGAAAGTTTCATCATAATCGGATAGAAGACGAACGAACGAACGAACATTAATTTTATAGTTAACGCCGAGATGACAGTTCTTCGTTGTCAAATTGAAATTATTTTATTTTTTTGTGTTCCATGAATCCAATATTTCGTCACCGGCCAGTTGACGCAAAAACAACGACCAAGAAACCTGTGCTTTGGACTGCGTGATTTTAAACGCGCAACAATTTTAATAATTTAAAATTTAATTTAATTTTTTTTTATTATTCTCCCTGCCGCCGCCGCCGCGGCGCCGCCGGTGGTATTTCAGCTTGATACCTTGACCCGTTCCTGAGAAAAAGGGTCTTGACATACAAAACAAGCAAACTTTTTTTTTATGTGATGTAAGTACGAATTTACAATTTTCGGATTTTTTCCTTTATTTGTGCTGTGAGACCTTGCTTCGTACCGAATTTCGTGATTCTAGGTCAATGCGAAGTACCCTGTTTTGATTTGTTTTGAGTGAATTTACGAGTATCAAAATCTGACATCAATACCCGTATCTTTTGATTGTGTTAATTTAGAAGCTTGAGTTTCCTACATCTCTAAGCGATCGTAGATGTTAATATTTTGTATTAATTTGAACTTTATACCTTGACTCGTTCCTGAGAAAAAGGGTCTTGACATACAAAACAAGCAAACTTTTTTTTTATGTGATATAACTGCAAATTTGCAATTTTCGGATTTTTTCCTTTACTTGTGCTATGAGACCTTGCTTCGTACCTAATTTCATGATTCTAGGTCAACGGGAACTACTCCATAGGTTTTGATTTCATTTGCCGGTAGCAAAATTTATGACATAAATGGCCGTATCTTGTGATTGCGTTGACTTAGAAACTTAATTTTTTTACACCTCTGAGGAAACGTAGACCTTAATATTTGGTATTAATTTCAAATTGATACGTCTACCCGTTCCTGAGAAAAAGGGTCTTGAGGGACAGACAGCCAGCCAGACGGACAACAAAGTGATCCTATAAGGGTTCCGTTTTTCCTCTTTTGAGGTACGGAACCCTAAAAACCACCAAAACAACAAACCGCCAGGCCAACAAACCGCCAGGCCAATAAACCCAGTGAACCCCAACCGAAGCCTGAAAAACTGGCCACATCTGAGAAAAAATTCACAAGTACTTCGATTTGGAACTGGCGAGCCATTCATAGCTTATAATTTGAGCTTAGAGCTGAACCCGGCGGCGGCGCGGCGGCGGCGCGGCGGCGGCGCGCTTATTGCAGAGTAAGTACTGAGAGTGGCCGAGCGGGCGGCGACTGGCGAGCGAGCGAGACGCAGCAGCAGGCGTAGACGTTAAAGCCGGAGACATTATCCGCACCTACAATATCATCAATTTGCAGATCCAGATGGCAACATTACCATTTTTCATTTATCCAAAAGACAATTAGTCGCGCGCGGCCAAACGTCCAATAAAAATATATATTACCAACATTGTTCCCCGTCCGCCCGACCTCGCGCCGGTTAGTCCGTGTCGAGATAACGGCACGTTAACAGGAGAGTGAGCGGGAGAGTGAGCGGGAGAGTTAGCAGGAGAGTTGGCAGAAGAGTTAGCAAGATACTTAGCAGGGAGTTAGCAGAAGAGTTAGCAAGAAACTTAACAGGGAGTTAGCAGAAGGGTTAGCAAGAGACTTAACAGGAGAGTGAGCAGGAGAGTGAGCAGGAGAGTGAGCAGGAGAGTGAGCAGGAGAGTAAGCAGGAGAGTGAGCAGGAGAGTGAGCAGGAGAGTGAGCAGGAGAGTGAGCAGGAGAGTTAGCAGGAGAGTTGGCAGAAGAGTTAGCAGAAGAATTAGCACGATACTTAGCAGCGAGTTAGCAGAAGAGTTAGCAGAAGGGTTAGCAAGAGACTTAACAGGAGAGTGAGTAGGAGAGTGAGCAGGAGAGTGAGCTGGAGAGTGAGCAGGAGAGTTAGCAGGAGAGTTGGCAGAAGAGTTAGCAGAAGAATTAGCAAGATACTTAGCAGCGAGTTAGCAGAATAGTTAGCAGAAGGGTTAGCAAGAGACTTAACAGGAGAGTGAGTAGGAGAGTGAGCAGGAGAGTGAGCTGGAGAGTGAGCAGGAGAGTTAGCAGGAGAGTTGGCAGAAGAGTTAGCAGAAGAGTTAGCAGAAGAGTTAGCAAGATACTTAGCAGCGAGTTAGCAAGAGACTTAAGAGGGATTTAGCAGAAAGGCTAGCAAGAAACTTAACAACCTTTTTTTTTTATGTAATCCGATATGGGTGGCTGAGTTGCAGGGGCCAAAGCGCATGCTCCGACCAGCCAATATCACCTCCGAGAAGGTAGGTGCCATACCGGAGACTTCCCTGGATTCCTGGCTATATTTCGACGGGTCCGAACGGTGAAGCAGCAGGTAGGTATGCACGTAAATTTTTTCGTCAGCCTAACCTACCAGTGTTGTCCGTGACACCGCCTTCTTAAAATGTAAGAATTCATGTCATGCATACATTTTAATCCAATATGCCGACGTCGACCAGTTCCACGACAATACTTACGTTCCCCTAAAACTATGAAGCCTTGAATTCACTAAGGAGCAAACGTCGCCGGACATATCACTCGACTTCTGCTGTGTATGTTGCTTGGAACATGTTGGAACGTGCCGCGCTATGTCTTTATACGCAGTAGAGATAACGTCCGCAACATGTCCCGCGCCACGTGTCTACGTGCGTGGTATCTACATAGTCACATCCCAAACGCATTTCTGCTTTATTAAAATTACTGCCCATACCTACTGTCCAAATCTTTCCTGTGTCGTACGGTGAAAATATGGAACGGTTTTTGGGTGAGTGTGTTCCTCACCACCTAAAACCTGGAGATCTTTTTGTCCGCCTGCCTCATAGCCGGCATGGCGCCTCTCTGAGCGTGGTTTCCCGAGGAATGGTGTTATTGGCTGTGTCAGATCTTCCGTTGAAGTATAAAAATAAATACCGAGAGCTAAGATATTACACATCAATAAATACTTGCGAAAAGATATGGCATGAAGAAAACAGTGTTTCACGTTAATTCAAAACGTTCAAAATGTGTCCCCGCAAGTCTGCGACCCGCAAGGAGAGCGGGTCACAGTTACAGCGACTAGCGCCTCCGGAGGCCACCGAAAGCTAATCCGCTAATATTGTTAGGGCACTTACCGAAGCGAAATTATATTAGGCTAGCATTAAAGGCTCTCCGGCCGGCGCGGCGGAGGCGGCGCGGCGGCGGCGGCCGAGCCGGCGGCGGCCGAGCCGGCGAACACTTTATCATCTCTCTGTATTGGAGGATATCTGGATTTGTCGAGGTCCGTTCTAGTTTTAATGATGGACTTATATTTCAGTTTGAAACTGGATAAAAGTTATAGTTTCAGAACTACCTGGCTTTAGTTAGGAGGCACCTTTCATGTAGCGGGCGGTGATTAGCGGTACGCTGCTGGTCGGTGGAGCTACGGGAATATTCTGTACTAGCTGAGCCCGCGGCTCCGCTCGCGTGAAATTCGTATTCCAAAGAAGAATGTAAGTAACTAAGGGCGAGGCCGAAGGCCGAGCTGCGTTCAGGTAATCGATAAACCTTCTTAAAGAAAGTAACTAACTAAGGGCGAGGCCGAAGGCCGAGCTGCTTTCAGGTAAACGATAAACCTTTCTCAAATAAAGGAAGTTAGTAAGGGCGAGGCCGAAGGCCGAGCTGCGTTCAGGTAAACCAAAAACCCTCTTCCGCCTTCGGGCCTCGCCCTTAAAGACTTCCTTTCTTCGATAGAATACGATATCGTTTACTCAATCTATTTATTTCATAAAAATAAAAAAGTAATATTAATAACTAAAGAATTAAACCTACCTAACAAACATTAAAATAACTATCAAAACGGGCATTTTCAAATGTTCTTAGACCACTTGCGGCATTACCCCGCTGGATGGCAAGGCTTACCCTTTGAATGAAGTACATAAGCCCTTGATGGCGGGACACCAGTTGCGTCAACCAGCTCAAGCCTCTTTTGGCTTCACTGCTCCACGGACCGAGGGTTTCAACCGCAAACGCAACAAATTCGAAATCTTGAATTATATTTCTATATTTGCTGCGTTTGAGGCTCTCAGCCCCAGCCTCGGCCGCGCCAGCCGCTCTTGAAGATGTCCTAACGTGACTTGGAGCCAATGTGAGAACAAAAGTGGCGTCCCACATCAAAGAACTACCCTTAGTCCATGGCACTAAGGTGATAGCATCGGGCGGGCCTCTTGCCATCCAGCCGGGAATAACCGCGAGGTTCTAGGATGCACGGTATATTTGCCGTTAGAAGCGTGGACTTTATAATAAAATTTAAATTAAATTAACTCAATCTTAATATTAATTAACTTTATTCGAGATGGTTTAGCTTCTTCCTGAACGCAGCTCGGCCTTCGGCCTCGCCCTTAGTTACTTGCTTTCTTCGAGATGATTTATCATTTGTCAGAACGTAGCTCGGCCTTCGGCCTCGCCTTAGTTGCTTACTTTCTTCAAGATGGTTTAGCTTCTTCCTGAACGCAGCTCGGCCTTCGGCCTGGCCCTTAGTTACTTGCTTTCTTCGAGATGGTTTTTCAATTATCCGAACGTAGCTCGGCCTTCGGCCTCGCCTTAGTTACTTACTTTTTTCAAGATGGTTTAGCTTCTTCCTGAACGCAGTTCGGCCTGCGGCCTCGCCCATAGTTACTTACTTTCTTCGAGAAGGTTTATGGTCTTCCAGAATAGAGCTCGGCCTTCGGCCTCGCCCTTAGTTACTTACTTTCTTCAAGAATGTTTTTCTTCTTCCTGAACTCAGCTCCGCCTTCCGCCTCGCCCTTAGTTACTTTCATCGAGAAAGAATATCGTTTACGTGAGCGCTGATCCGCCTTCGGACCCGCCTTTAGTTACTTACTTTCTTTTTTTTTTAATACGAATTTCACGCGAGCGAAACCGCGGGCAACAGATATATAAATTTTATTGCACCAATGACAGCGACATAACTTCGACTTTCAATTATTATTTTTATTTATCAAACAATATGTCACCGGCCAGCTCACGTCGAGATGACAGTTCTCCGTTGTCAAATTTAAAATGGTTTTTTACCTTTACTTTGGATTACGTGATTTTTATTATATTTTTTAATTATTATGTTCATCCGGGATATACACTGTCACTATAAAAAGTTTCGTCAAATTCCGTTCAGTGGTTTTTGCGAGATGCGCGTACAAATAGACATTTTTGCATTTACGATTTTATGATATGTATAGAAAGAATAGATATGTATAGACTATTGTGTTCAAGTTATAAAAAAGAAGAACTGTCATTTTCGTTGTATCTACTTATTTTTAAATTTCGAATGAATATTTTATTCAAATTGTATTTGCTGCCAGTTCTCATGATATAATTATGTACTTTGGACTACGTGATTTTAAACGCGCAATAATGTTTATAATTGTTAATTTTTTTTTATTTTTGTAATTTTTTTTTACGTATTATGTTAACCCGGCATATAAACTGCCACTATACAAAGTTTCGTCTAATTCCGTTCAGTGGTTTTTGCGTGATGCGCGTACAGACAAACAAACAAACAAAAATTTTAAAAACTGTTCTAACATGTTCAGTATCTCATTTTAAGCCACCCTGGTTAGTTTTTTTCCGAATACATTCAATGTACAGACTTTCTTACCTCTACGATTTTATTATATGTATAGATTTACGATTATCGTAAAAATATCTGTGGCCGCAACTCTTTCTCACTAGACACATTGAGAAGTTCGTTGGAGCGAGTGGGACGGTTCATGAGAAATTGCTAGTAGAGACTATCCCCTCTAGTAAATTTTTAAAGACTACTCATATCCTCAATTTTAGATGATTTTGTTTTTGGATGCTCAATAAATCAGAATTACATAACTAGATATTATATTGTCACGAGATAAAGGCGTCACGTGGTGCCGCAAGGCCAAAAATAATTTCTAAACTCATCAAGTGAAAAATAAATAGAGCCGGGGTTAGTGTAACAAATTAGTCACACGAAAGAGTTTTTTTTTAATGGAAATTAACACGGTTGGCTGCATCACCTAACAGCATCCATGATGTCAGCACATAACACCTTGGTGAACTAGTTACCATGTCAGTGTTTTCCTTCGGTCGTACCGGGTACACTGTACTGGACGGAAAACACGAACTATTTACATAGCGTTCCTTCCACTCTGAGCTGTTTTAACCGAACTTTCATTCTGTTAGATGGTATCAACCCGGGCGGGTTAAATCCTACCACCTAATAAGGTAAGAAGGGAGGGACCCACAGCTTCATGTGGAATCCGAACCACGGTCAGCCTCCAACGGTCGAGCGCTCACTTATCCAAGTACTGGGCGCGCTCAGGTGTGCTTATGATCACAACCGACAGTCGACCGACAGCACCACTGAGCTACCGAGGCTGCTTCTTTTAAGGTATGGAACCCTGAAATCTCAAGAAGGTTAAAAAACCCTGATATAGGAGTAATATGAGTTTCATCTAATCAATACTAATAATAAATCTGTAAGGGACGGTGAGGGAGTAAATCACTTTGTTTTATGAGAACTGAGTTTGTGGACTCTATGTATGATACTAAAACTAAATTGACGTTTTTTAGAAATTTTTTCTGTATGTATGTTCCTCCATAACTCTTAGAGCGATCATCCTAATTCGATGAAACTATGAATAAGCTAAATAAAATTGAGTTACTCTAAGATGTGACTCTCACACAAACCGATTGTTCTGCCTTTTTAAATACGAATTTCACGCGAGCGAAGCCGCACGCAAAAGCTAGTTCTTAAATATGTGACATTACACCTGCGACTAAACTTATGATTACTTTTTCATCACGCTCCAAATCACAGTGCGCGCGAATATTGCAATCTATAAGTAGTTGGCTTTGGAAGATGTTCCCTCACTTCCCAGTTCTCGTTGGGACGATGTTCGGGGAGACCGCATCTAGTCAAAGTTAACTCCTCACTCGTAGACCCCCTCCAGCATGGCATGTCACCACATCCCCTACACCAGACACGTACGAACCAACAGCTCGCGCGTGCCAGCTCGATTTAGATACTTCCGGAGGTAGGGAGCTTTCGGAGGCACTCGAAGAAGTAAAGTATTGCGTCTAATTTCGACAGAAATTCTGCTTTCGAACCGGAATTGCCTTTGCTGATGGACTATCCGAATCTACAGTGTGCCGCCCGCTATCTATCTTGGGGCACGGTATTGCCCCCGCCAAGTCGAGCAAACATTTATCGAAGCAACTCAGGGTGCTTTTGGTCTCCCTGTATTCGAACTTTACTATCTACATGTGTTAGGGAAATTTGTTGAAAATAAAATACACACACAAATTATATACATACATAGCGTCACGCCTGTCTCCCAATGGGATAGGTAGATACAACGGATCTCCACGTTTTTATTTTTTTTATTTTTATGGAAACTGACACGGTTGGCTACATCACCTACAACGTCCGTGATGTCAGCCCATAACACCGGGTGAACTAGGTGCCATGTCAGTGATTCCCCTTTGATCGTGCCGGCTACACTGAACTGGTCGGAAAACACAAACTATTTACATAGCCGTTTAGACCGACGTTTCATTCAGTGCGGTGGTACCAACCCGGGCGGGTTAAACCCTACCACCAAGTAAGATTAGGAGGGAAGGGACCTACAGTTTTACGAGGAATCCGAACCTCGGTCAGCCTCCAACGGTCAGCGGTCACCCATCCAAGTACTGACCGCACCCAGCGTTGCTTAACATTCAATAGCGACAGTTGACTGTCTGCACCACTGAGCTATCGAGGCTGACAGGCCACGTGCCACGATCCTGACACACCTCTGCCGCCTCTTCCACTCCCATAATGTTCTTCATACATGCTCGTCGGTTAGGGAACGTTGCACGTAGAACGTAGCTATACCGCGTGATCGATTTTTTTATGATAGATAGAGCAACAACGACGTATCATCTCTTTGTAGAGCAATAAATTAATTCCGCTATATCTTTGGAAGCGCAATAGGTAGACGTAGGTAAGTAGAGTAATATATTCACAGATTATGTGTTATTTTATTAAGGCGAATATGCAAGCAAATAATAAAAAAGCCAAATTTGGAGTCCCCATACAAGAAACGGGCTAAGAATTGATTAGTGCATATTCATGCAACTAAATATATTAGATGGCGCCACCGGTAGTTTGTATTGCAGACAGACAAAAGATAGATCCATATGGTTTTTTGACAGATATGGTATAGCTGAGCTGGTCTACGGAAAACTCCATTCGTGAGTAAAACTCGCACTGGACCGATTGTTTTTCCGGTACGGGACCCTATTACTAAGCCTACGCCGTCTGTCTGTCTGTCTGTCCGTCTGTCCGAGAGCTGTATCTCTTGAACCGTAATAGGTAGCCCGTTGAAATTTTCACAGAATATGTGTTACTAGCTTTTGCCCGCGGCTTCGCTCGCGTGAAATTCGTATTTCAAAGGAAGAAAGTAAGTAACTAAGGGCGAGCTGGGTTCAGGTAAACGATAAACCTTCTCAACTAAAGTAAGTAACTAACGGCGAAGCTTCAGGCTGAGCTGCATTCTGGAAGACAATAAACCTTCTCG